>JASCZW010005934.1:0-123353 GCA_034211315.2 Aedes japonicus | reverse complement strand
GGATCGGTTTTCAGAATTATCTCTCCGGCTCCTCACCAGGTGTGAAGTTATGAACCCCCAGGTGATCGAAAATTTTGAGAAGCTCCTTGAGTTGAATCCTCAAACCCGCTTCATGACCTTGTACCATTTGTACATAACACAGGATGTCAGCCCTTCGCCGAACATTTCCAATCGTGTTTGCTTCTCCGATTTCGACAATTCGGTTCATTTTGATTTATCCATGAAGCAGGAGCTTCATGGAATCCCAGAGCATCATCGTCCTATGATTGCTCCGGTGATATTTGCTGCTAAGTTTGGCCAAGTTGATTCCACTAAATCGTTCTTCACTGACGGATCTTTGATAGAGGAGTCAGCAGGCTTTGGTATATTTAATGAAATTTATAGCGCCAACTGTAAACTTCAAGCTCCTTGTTCCGTGTATGTCGCTGAATTAGCGGCAATACATTTTACGCTAGAAATTGTTGCCTCATTAACACCGGATCAGTACTTCATTTTCACGGATAGTCTCAGTAGTATAGAGGCTATTCGCTCATTGAGGCCGGTAAAGCACTCCTCGTATTTTCTCATGAAAATACAGGAGCTTCTAAGTGCTTTATCTTTGCGTTATTTTATCATCACCTTTGTATGGGTCCCATCTCATTGTTCGATTCCGGGCAATGAGAAAGCGGACTCGCTTGCAAAGGTGGGCGCTATGGAAGGCGATATTTGTGATCGACAAATCGCCTTCAACGAATTTTTTCCTATTTTTCGTCAACAGTCACTCGTCAGCTGGCAATATAAATGGAGTAAAGGAGATTTGGGGCGATGGCAACATTCTATCATCCCAAAGGTGTCGAAGAAATCTTGGTTCAGGGGGATGGATGTGGGTCGAGACTTCATTCGTGTCATGTCTCGCCTCATGTCCAATCATTATTCTTTGAACGCTCATTTATACCGGGTTGGGCTGAGGGACAGCAATCTCTGTGAGTGTGGACAAGGCTATCAGGACGCAGATCACGTTATTTGGTCTTGTGCTGAACATTGTGGAGTCAGATCTAAGCTTTATGATTCCCTTCGGGCCCGAGGTAGACAACCCAATGTGCCAATTCGAGATATTTTGGCTGTACGTGATTTGGAGTACATGAAACTCATTTATGTTTTTTTGACTAACATTAGCATTAGATTGTAGTTAGTTTAACCTGTATGTTTAGTATAAGTTTTTTTTTATATGTGTATGTGTGTGTGTGTTTTTTTTCTTTTTCAAGAAATGTTCAAGTCAAAGGAAAACCATAAATTGTATAGTTATAAGTGTTAAGATAATTTAGAATTTAAATTTAATGTGTTCTGTAAACCATACTTTAAATTTCCACCCTCTTTCCCATCCGTAATTTGTAATTCCTATTAACCTCGAGACGGCCGCGAGTAATCGGCTCTATCCTCCTAACTTTAGTTTTAAGATAAATGATGTATAAAAATATGAAAGTTTGGCTCTGTAAAGTTAATTCGATTGAGCCTGTACAAATAAATGATTATATAAAAAAAAAAAACATACTCACAACGCGATAAAAGACAACGTATGCACGTTAGACAAAACAAATTTCGGATTGTCAAATTTCTCTTGCTTTGTAAATGAAAAATTGGCTACTACGATTAAAAATCATAATTTGAGAAAATTGGCTACTTCTTTTCTCGTTTCAATTCAACGGCATGATTTCGAAATCGACAAAAACTGTAATTAGTAGTTTAAAAGTTATTAAAATCTAATAAAACTTGTTCTAATAACAAAACACTATGATTGCATTTTTCTCGAATTCGTGTTGAAGGCACATTAGCCATTTTTTGAATTATGAGGCAGTTGTGTACGTTTTTAAACAGTGACTTGCTGTCAGTTCAGTTGTCAACAGCAAACTGAATTTGTGTTCGTAAATTTAGGACAACAAACATCGAAGTATGCTTTGCCGCGAACGGACTTGTTTTCTCTGCTGTCAGTTTTTTTTCGCTAGTTTTCACTTAATTTGAACAAAATAATTTTTGACCAGTTCGGCAGCGGCGATAAAGTGAAGTGATATAACAGGTATAGAAAATGATTGTGCATTTTGTTGCTGGGCTCCACGTTGTTATCATTTTCACCAGTTGTTTTATAATCAACGAATGTATTTGTTAGTGGTTTAATTTTTATTTTATAGGTATAGATAGATATTTGCTTGGTGATTTTTGTGTGATGTTCAATCGTCATTTTGAGTCAGTTGAATGTTATGTGTTATCACACAATGTTTGTTCCTATTGACTTTGTTTCTACGAATGTTGCTTTTTAGGAGATTTCCGATGCAGTTTTTGTTTGTTCCTTTATTATGGAGATTTTCAGCCTTGAGGAACCTATTCTGATTTTTCACCCGTGGCGCTAGTTGGAAGTGTCCCAGTGGTGGTCCTCTTCTTCTTGACACTCTTCTTGTGACACGTGTAAGAGGTCATGGAGTTCTCTGCATCTCTCTAAGGCATGTGTTGGAATAACTGCTGTGCTATACTTATTTGTTTTTGCAGAATTTCAGCATAGCATTTTTTAATTTTTTTTTTTTGTATCGAAATTGTATTTCTGAACTTCAAGTTCCTTAAAAGGAGGTTCCATTCCGTTATAAGTGGTTTAGAATTGTATTGAAATATGGTTGTTTAAGATATTGAAACGGTCCTCAACCTCGATATTTCAACGTATTTCTGGATTCCATTGAGGTAACAACCCCGCAGATATAAGTGGCCCCAGCATCATCACAAGTGTTGGTTCAAATCGGTTCTCGATCTTGAAATTTCAACCTAATATAGAAACCAGATATAAGCCATTCATTCCTGTGAGGAGCCCCAAAAGCATCCTTACTGTTGGTTTGAATTTGAAGACCGATTATTATAATATAATTTGGTAAGCTATTGATATGAACCATGCATTTTTGTGAGTGACCCCAACAGCATTCTGACTTTAAGTTCAAAATCTGTCCTCAAACTTGAAGTTTCAATATATTTCTGTATTCTACTCAAATAAACCACCCACACTTGTTAGTGGCCCCAACAGCAATCTTGTTGTTATTGTCAGTGTCTGTTTTTATCACTTACTATCATACGCAATAAAACGCATTTCAAGTCAGAGTAGATGAATTGTATTTGAGCATAAGCATGAGCAGGATGGAACATCCGAGGTTGCTACTCCGTCATTACCAGATCAGCTGTTATTACACAGAGAGTCAACAGATAATTCCTGTTTATGGCAAGATTTTTTTTTTTTTTGCAAGATTATTGTAACTTTGTTTTGTCACATTGTACTATAATTTAAGTTATGATAGTATTTAATTTTTAATATTATTTTTGTTTGATATTGGGATCTTGCAAAAGCTCCATACACATTGTAGATGATTCCTTTGTGTTTGGTTCTTGCAATTTCTCTTCTTTGAACGAAATCGCGACCTGCATATATTTATAAAATTAATTTTGTTTTAAATCTATTATACTGTGGATTGAAAAAACGATCCTTTGGACCTTACCTATCTGTTTTAATAAATAATTTAAGAAGATCTCCATTTTCATTACAAAAATCGTGACCTATCCTGTTGTTAATGTATTTATTGTTTTCATTGCTTTTATTTTTTCCTCCTAGCTGTGCATTGAAATCTCCCAGTATCAACAGAATTTTTCTATATATGATTTTAGATTCAAGCTTATGCAAATTCTATAAAAATCTATTTTGTCTGATTTTGTCTATTTTAGGTGCATGAACGTATACTGATACTTAATTACTGTTGTTTACTCCACATTACCCGAGCGGGACTGAGATCCTTGATACCAAGGCCAGTTATCAAGATCAAAATTAGGTATTCGTATTTTGTTGTCTCCTGCTCGGGTACACCTGTTGTCCTCTCTTTGATGTGTACGACATTTATGTCTGCCGTCTTTTATATAATGATTTATAATGATAGACCTCTTGTTATATTGATCTGACTTCCTTTGACTGACAAATTATAATTTCCTGTGAGGATTTGACTTCCTGTCTTAACTTTCTATAGTACCACTTCAACAATATCATATGCCTCTAGCGTACCATCAGTATCAGATCTTTTGTTTTCTGTTTTTCAACCTTTAAAGTTACAACTAGCAATTTTTATCAATCTGTTTTTTTTACTGACTTACTGATTGCTCCGCTTGAGTTCATTCTTTTCCTTTGAAAGTACTTTTTCTGTCCTTTTTTCCACCTTCGTTAAACTTCTATTAACATCTGGCCCATACCTACTTTATTATTATAAGCCAGTGGTGCTCAGGTAGATACTTACAGCGGGCCAAATGAAATTTTGCGCCAATGCCACAGGCCGCAATGAGTTATTTTTAATAGCTTAAAATAATTAATAAAAAACAGTTTATTTTGAGGACACGTTACTAGTAGATGTACCTGAAATGTAAAGCAATGCTCTTTCTTCCAAAATAAAAAAAATTACAAACAACAAAATGTAGATTTATATCACATTTTAATACATAATTCACTTACACTTTTCTTTGAGCACGGTCGAAATACGCAATGAATTGTCCAAATGTTCATCACTTATCTTATTTCTTGCTTTTGACTTTACTTGCTTCATCACGGAAAACAGTTGTTCACAAATGTATGTGGATCCAAACAAAGAAGCTACGAAAAGAGCATGATTTCGCAGCTCTGGGAAGCGCTCTTCCGGAACAAATTTGGCATAGAACTCCAACAAATCATGTCGATCAATTTTTCTCAGTTCTGTCGCACTGTAACTCAATTAGTTCCATTTGGATATTATCTGGGGCTTGTTCAGCATCAACACTGAATGGAGCAGAAAAAAGTTTTAGAATTTTGTCATGCGCTTTGAAATCTCCATATCTACGAGAAAAATCATTTTTCATTGTTTGGAGTGCGTCAACGTATTTGTTAGTCAACGTCACATTGCATTTTCCGAGAGTAGGGAAATGGGCAAAATTTAGAATTTTCATCTGTTTCTCCCACAACACGAGTTTGTTTTCAAATGTACTGATTTGATTAATCATGCTGTGCACCAATTTGCCTTTACCCTCGAGACTTAAATTCAAATCGTTCAGGTGCGTTGTAATGTCAGTCAGGAAAGCCAGATCTGTAACCCACTCCGCATTATCGAAAAACTTCACTGATTTACCTTTGCTCTCCATAAATTCGACGATTTCTTTCCGAAGATCAAATAAGCGTCGCAGCACCTTTCCCCTGCTCAGCCAACGTTCCTCAGTATAATATGGTACGTCACCATATTCTGCATCCGTGTCTACTAGAAGAGCCTGAAATTCTCGATGGTTCAATGCGCGCGATCGGATGAAATTAACTATTTTGATGACATCTTTCATGACATCTTTGAATCCCACGCTTTTGGCGCAGAGGTTCTCCTGGTGCACGATGCAATGGTACTGGGAGAGTTGCTCTGACACTTCTGGTAATTTTCGAAGATGGGCAATTGCACCTTCATGTTTTCCTATGAATAAACATTTTTTTTCAGTAATAAAATGATTAAGCACAGAGAACAGACAAACAAGCTCAAACATAATTCATAAATAAATAAATAAATTTAAACATACATAAATGTATGAAGAAAAATACCTAAAATTTAACACCATCCTTGGTACTAAATTTTCCAAGGCCGTAAATCTGATAAAGCTGAATGTTTTGCATCAATTTGTATGCAACCCTTCAAGTAAGAAGTAAATAAACTTACGGCCTGATGCCTGCGCCAAATACATCATATGTCCATAATGAATGTGATAATGCCAGTACTGTCAAAAGGCGACGTTCAAAATAGCACAACATTTTAGGCAAGAATATTAAGGAGCTTGCACGTCTTTACACTGCGGTATAAGCTTGAATAATTTAAATAAGATGGAAAACAAAATACATACCACACATAGCGAGAACTCCATCGGTAACAACTCCGGACATTTTCTTCAGCGGTAGATCAAACTTTTCTAGAATAGCGCACAGAGCATTAAAGATATCAATGCCCTTTGTCGTTCCTTTCATGGGGAAAAGGCTTGCCAATTCCTCAGTCACCTCAAATTTCTTA
Source organism: Aedes japonicus (assembly GCA_034211315.2). Taxonomy (NCBI): domain Eukaryota; kingdom Metazoa; phylum Arthropoda; class Insecta; order Diptera; family Culicidae; genus Aedes; species Aedes japonicus. Next base: position 117,294 of record JASCZW010005934.1, on the reverse strand, counting down.
GATATGCCGCGGATAAAAACTGCCAATTGAGCAGTGTCAGATATATCCGTGCTCTCATCCAGCGCCACTGAATAAAATTCAAAGTTGGCAACTTTTTCCTTCAAACTCAACACAAGATTTTCAGCAATGTCTTCAACCCGCCTGGTGATGGTCGCCGGCGACAAACTCACTTGCGCAAAGATGCGACTTTTTTCGGGACAAATCATTTGAACCATAGCTTCCATACATTCCTTAACAAACTCGCCATCAGAAAATGGCTTCGAATGGGAAGCGAGTTTTTCTGCGATAATGAAACTTACCTTTGTGCACAACTCGTTTTCTTGCTTTCTTCTCACAAAAAAGTTTTGCTGGCTACTCAAATTTCCCCTGAACTCAGCACATTTTTCAGCCCGCGCCACACCGACATATTTATCCATTTTTGACGCATGTTTCGACTCGTAGTGACGCTTCACATTAAATTCCTTCATAACTGCAACAGCTTCGTTGCACATCATACACACCGGTTTTTGATTAATGCACGTAAAGAAAAACATTTCAGACTACTTCTCCTGGAAAACACGTCCTTCATCAGCCACTTTCCGTTTTTTGCTAGTGCTGGCTTCCATTTTCACTGAATAATTGCTCGAAACTTCTCAGAAGTACGCACGCGACTACAGAACGGAACCTATTGACAACAGACACTGAATGGTGAAAGTGAATGAACCTGTGGTTGCGGGAGCGAAAATATGACTGCATTCTCTCTTTCTTTCTATCCCGCCTTTTTCGTCATTCATCATCTGTGTAACAAGCACGGTAAAAAATGTTCACATAAAATTATGAAAATCACAATTATTGCACAGTAAGAAATGCAACTCAAATCGAACAGCAAATAGCTACATATTCAATGAAGTTCTCATATTTCTCAAATGCTATCGCGGGCCGCATTTGCCGCCTCGGCGGGCCGCAGGATGAGCACCACTGTTATAAGCCATTATTATATTCACCTCATGCTCTCCCTAACAAACTTTCTCCTTTATTGTAACCATGTATAATCAGCGCCCAATAAATTAAGAAAAAAGTTTCATACCGTATGCTGCCCTTCTAGCTTCCAGCCCAGCTTTGTTTAAATCTTAAGTATCATCAAACATCAAAAAATCATTTTTAATTCAACTAAAATGGTTATTTTGTAAAGTGTAAATCGAGAGTTTTACTGCCCTCAATTATCATAATTACAACATGTAGGAATTTAAATCTATCAATTTGAGCCAAAACAAGTACACACCATATTCTACATCAAAAGAAACTAATAATGTTTCTTCATTTGATACTCAAACCCATCCCCACCTAGATGACATTGAATACTGATATTGACAGCACTGGCGATAATGATCATCCAGCGTCGGAAGAACAAAACCAAATAATGACTTCGAAACTCAGTGGTTGCTTTGGTCAACTGTACTATCATTTCAAAATTCAAATTCATGAAAGAAGTTGGTCTGTTTGTTAAGGTTGTCTTCATTTTCAGCTCAATTAGGGTTTTTTTTACGTTTGATGATCACGTTCTCGGTGGCATTTTTCGTTTCGCTCTTCAGATATATGAAAATCGATAGTTTTTAGTGAAGAAATTCAGTTCTTTTTTACTGCCTTAATAGTAGGATGTGTGATTTTGAAAAGTGCATTGAACGTCTAGAATCCGAGTTACATTAGTGTTTGTGACTACTGCCTGCTAGAGTAACAATGTTGTATCCCCGATGATGATCCATTGCCTCACGTTACCTATACCCTTACTGTTTTATTCATGTCTAATTTGAACTCAATAATAAGATGTCTTTAGTACATGGTGCTTGGTTGATAGGTTTCAGAATACTCACAGTATTAGAGAGGCCATGCTAAATCAAAAATTTAGAAAACTCTGAAATTAATTCCTTCTATACAGTCACAATGTTCATTCCAAGTACCATGTTTGTCCTAAATCAATAAAGGCAACTTATAAAAAAGCAAGTTTAGACAAAAACAAGTTACTGCTGTTGTTGAACTCACAACATAAAACTCTCCTATCTTTAAATATTTATAATTACCTGAACCAGCTAGAATCTTCAAATTTCACAGTTTCAATGGATCAAATGTTTTATTGTTGGTACAGAGCACTTTACTTCGCAAAATTTCAAAAATATCGAGAAGAAACTAAAGGACTAGGACTAAAATTAATGCTAAAGGCTCATCCTTTTGGAGAAAAAATGAAGCATCACTTAATCTTTTTAGACTTGATGCTCCCAACGACTGTTTAAATAAATTTTTGTTCTGTACACCAAACAAGGTATTCTGTTTAACTATTCTCTCCAACTATTTATTTCCCGTTTCTTTTGATATCTACTGAAGACTACGGGGGTTCCCCTTGTTTTTTTAAGGTAGATAACAAATCCTCCCTATCTCCAACGGTTGCATGGACGTGGCCAGGTGAGCGATCGAGGAGATTATTGCGTAAAGAAACGTATCAGTAACTGGTTCCGTGTCCTGATGACATGCAGAGAACGGATCGTCCGATTGAATTTGCCTTTTTTTTCAACAATACCTCGACTACGACTAAAACCTTAGAAGCAGTAGCCTATGTTGGCCGCTTGAGCATTAGTTTAAGTATTTAGTATTGGACCGTAGAATTTCAGTTTCAATTTCCCCGCGATGATGTTTTGTTATGCAGTCGTAAAATTCAGCTCTAACTGATACCTACAATTAACCCGCCATTGCTGAACTCATCTCCCGGCCGTATGCAGAAGTTACTAGGTTTCAAAAAGATAAGTAAATTACCAAACAATAACACTTAAGGAGGACATTCAGGCCTTTTATGTAGTATATGTTGGCAACTATTAGTACTGAAGTCAACCCCAAGAAGTATTGCAACAAGAGTATGCATAATATTTATTATTCATACAGCGAATGACATTTTTAAATAACCCTTAATTGCAATGGTGTGCCTATGTTGGCCACTTGCAGCACTGCGGTATCTTCTAATACTACTTCTAAAAATTTAATTTAGTATGTATTGAGCTACAATTTGAAAGCGTGTTATAAGGGCCAGTCAGTTAGATTGTTTTATGCCAATTGCGATCATTTTACTGCCATTGGTAAATGGAATTTACCTTAGTTATCCGATTATTCGGGCTGTACAATTCTATTTACTTAAACATACATACATACGGCTTGCGGTTTCCATAACATTTCCTAGTTTGTAGAGTTTGACTTGGGCAGCATTTAACTCTTGAGACCCGCACACTGAATGCACACTCGTTGCCCCACTGTGTTACCTAAACCGCTCGCGGCCATGATGGTTGTAGAGAGGCATGCAGAGAGTGAGTAACATTAAAATGAGAAGAAAAAAAATTTAGTGCAATTATTCGTGATATTCTCATAACAACTTTTCATTCGCAACTTACCCAACCATAAAAAAAAATCATAAAACTTAACTAAACTAACCACTTGTCTGATCCTTACATTATACTGTACTCTACACTTTGAGGTGTACTTGTTATCTCAAATTTAAAATATTTCGAATAAGAACTAATTTGAAACTTCGTAAAGCACGGGTCTACCTCCTATCTAGCGAATTGATTGTTTAATTTGTTTTCCCTTTCTATTTATTTATAGTGTGGTATGATGTAAGTAAAACACAAAGCATCTTTTTAGAATGATCTAACTTGTTTTTACTATAAACGTATTATAAACACATTGCAAAACATGTCAAGATTAGCGCGGTTTGAAATTCTCGTATTCTATACATCACTCTGACAAACGAGCGAGATAAAAATACTTTTTTCACTACTGCATGTGATTAATACTTTATTATTGTTAGAAACATGGTTCCATACATTTATAATACATAAACAGGACACAATTTTATGGGCAGCTCTATATACTGTTGAAATTATATTACAACAACCATTTTTTTTTTTCGAAACGTGTTCTATTTTCTTATTACAATGAATTTGTTGTTGGATCAACAACAATCTTGGGTTTCACTGCCAACGGGAAGCATACCATAGATACTCAGAGTTTATTTTTCAACAATCTCAATTGGCTGAGCAAAGAAGCTACAAACCTATCACGCCAAGGACTAGTGTTCAAATCCCGCGCATGGCAATGTTATTTCTTTCCATTTTGTGTTTTATAAGGCCTAACTTTTTGCGCTGATTGCGATATATTAAAGTATGAAATAAAATATTATACACCTTAATTTATAACCTGTTCTTGCCATTTAACAGTGTTTTCACCTTGGTAAATACAAGCTGTGTTGCTTCGGGATGAATACAGTCTCATCACCTCGCTTCACAACTACCCACAAACGTTTAATTAGAGCGGCCGGATTGATTTGCCGTGTTTGAAGTCTTTGAACTTTGCATACAAAAAAGGAATACGAGAACAATAACCCTAGAATTTTGTTTATAACTGACCAAACACTTGTATTGATATAAACCACATGGAAAGGTTTATTTTACTGCTTCAAATAGTGCTTCTAAGCGGGTCCTCCTCGTACTCTTTTTAATGTACTTACCTGTCATTGTTTGTCTTAAGTAGCACTTTTTCTGTGACTATGTGCTTCATTTCAAACAGTCAGATGATTACCCCGATCAAAATATTCACGCTTTTCGAAGATGTTGCAATTACATTGACTTATTATATCATAAGCAAACCTGGTATTTCTGTTATTCATTCCATAAAACAATTGGATGAACAACAACATAAGGTGCCACGAAAATTAGAAGTGTACTTTTAGTCGTTTCCCGCAGATTGAAAGTAAGAGGCCTAAGAGTGAATTGCGGCATAACCCGCCAGTATCCCACCTGCGATTAGTGCCTTTATATAAACATTCTACGACGTGCCAGTGGAAAAATGACTAGAATGTGTGATACTTTCACTACTGGTCAAATTATTGGTCTCATATGAATGTTTATAGCATGAGATAACCCCTCTCACCGTCGACAAGGTGGAAAATTTGACCTGCGAGAGGTATGCTGCAATCCAATTACATTTTGAGCATTATCTATTACACTTTGAATGAAGTGTATTATTCGTGAAGGATCACTCAATTGAAGCTTAGCATGACTTCGATAATTTCTGAGATATTTTTGCCATCAGGGAGGTATTGCATTCAATTGAGTAGCCGTGATATGCCTGAACTGTCGAAAAATCCAAACAATTCGAATACAGGCAAACATCTATATAACGTACATTTTGATTTCACACTTGTGCGTTATATCGAATTGTACGTTATATCGAAGTATAAATAAAAATCTAAAAAATTAACCTTTTTATATTTTATTGTGATGTTTTTCAACAAAATTTATCAAATTTCAATAAATTATCGAGCTTGGAGTGCAAAACCACTATTCCTCTTTTTTTTTCTCTATATCTTTGATTTTTAGTCTATCGCTCGCTCAACTCTTCATCACTTCAAACCTTTTTTGTGATATTTTGTCTTTTAGGCAACTTACTCACTTACAGTTAAAATTAAAATTGGGTGGCCTCTATTGTACACAAAATCGTATCGGTTCGGTCCATGGCTGCAATTGCCCAGCCTCGCCATCTGCGATGGATGCGCAGGTCACCTTCCACTTGATCGACCCACCTAGACCGATCCTCTTCTTCTTGTGTTCTCGTTCGTTCTCGAGAGCCATTTTCACTGGACAGTCGTCCGATATTTTTACGACGTCCCAAACCCATCGTAGTCGGCCGAGTTTTGCAGTGTGGACGATGGTGGGTTCTTTCAGCAACTAATGCAATTCGTAATTCATTCGCCTTCTCCACCTCCTACCTTCCTTCTGCATTCCACCGTAGATGGTACGCAGCACCTCCCGTTTAAAGACACAAGCATAGTCCATGTTTCGTAGTCGTAGAGGATTTTGTAGATAATCAACTTCGTGGTACGCCGATCTCTATTCGATGGTAGAGTCATTCGGAGCCCAAAGTAAGCATGGTTTCCAGACATAATACACCCTTTTATTTCTCTGCTGGTGTCGTTGTTGGCGATCACCAATGAGCTCAGCTACACGAATTCGTCTACCGTCTCGATTTCATCTCCGTCAATATTCGGTATGGGAGGCTAAACATTTTTCTTCTCGTGAGCCTCTTCCTTTCATGTATTTTGTTTTCGACGCATTAATCCGGCTCCAATCCGGCTAGCTTTGACCTTAAATCTAATATACCTTTTCGCCATTGTCTGAAAGTTGCGTGCTACGAAACCGATGTCATCTGGCGAAGTCTGACGGATTTTCTGAAAACTGTACCACTCTTGTCTATCTCCGCTCGTCAAATAACACCTTCCTTTTCTTCTTCTTCTGTGGTATTTTCAAGCTGATTGCATCGCAATTATTGCAGCTCTCATCTTAGTATTCTCATTGCACTTCCACAGTTATGCATGGAGAGCTTTTAGCCGGCACCGGTGGTGTAGTGATAAGCGTGGCTGCTACTTGGCACCCCAGTGGGTCTGGGTTCAATCCCAATCGAGGTCGGTGGCATTTTATAAGACGAAACATATCTAGTCACGTCTTCCATGTAATTCAAAATCAAGCTATATTATTAAATCAAAAGAAGTGTTACAGTGACATTTTGAAATGTTTATTTAATGTACTTCAGGAAGTTCAACGATCAAAAACACAATTTTGAATAATCCCCTCGTCATCCATGCATTTTTGGATGACCTGTAGTTGACTGAAAGTTCCCTAAGGTTTTTGAAGGGTCGAGGGTTTTTAGATTTTCCAATCAACATGAAAGCTTGAGGGATCCATCCATGTTCCCAATCATTTCATTAATGGTTTGGATGATACCCCAAATAGGTCGTTAAGAAAAATAACCATACGAAATTTATAAGGGTTGCTTTGTCTAACCCCGCCGATAAACAAAAGCATATTTCACTTCCGTAGCCGCACGCCGATGTAGGCCAATGTACACCAATTTGTGGTCGTCGTCGCAGACGTTTAACTTAAACTTGTTATAAGACCACTGGGTGATCAATATGGAGATTTACATGGAACAATCCATAAACAACGTGGTCTTTTTTGGTTTCTTAGACCCACCTCCTCCATGATGGTTGAATGTCCAAACATAATTTTTAAACTTATATGGAACGAGTTTTTTTGTCCAGAAGTCCCCCGCCTTCTTCGCACCTCCTCCTCAGAATAACTACGACGTTGATTGACAGTCCGTATGGTCTTCAAATAAATGTTCATGGTACTCTTAATATTAATTTTGAAGAAATTTTCTACACATCAAAAATGTGTACGTTAAATCGAGGTAAAAGTGACGCTATATCGAGGGTACGTTAGATCGAAGTTAACCTATATCCAATTCTGTCTGTTTGCACTATTTATCTAAGCACGATGAAATCCGCGCATAAAATGCAGGCTTGTCTTAAGCTTTCGTATTTTTGGCGATATGCAAAGAAGTTACATTTGATGACCGTCTGCCGAAATTTTCTCGAACCAATTGTTAGCGATTGGAAATCTAGAAGTAGCAGTTGACGCTTCCGCCGGATTTTCCCAAACATCGGCAAGAATTATGAAAACCACGATTGGTTGAAAGCATATACGATTTTGCCAACGAAAAATAAGGATGTCGATAATTTGAATTTTGTAATGTGTTGTCGATCGCAAATGAACGATAGAAAAAAATTGACAAACAAGCCTGGCTTTCAGTTAAAAAATAAATCATGAATGCTCGGAATAATTTGAATCATAAAATCGGTTAGTTCGCCAGGTCTACTAGTTGACTATGAATGTGCATTCAGTAAATTAATCTGTGAGTTGGTAATAGGATGGCTTTCGTAAACCAGTGGGCTTTAAAATGTTGCGAAGAAGAACAACAACATAAATTTTGACTAATTCTGAAACATTTATGCAAATGTTTCACCATGGCTTTCTGAACATTGTAATTTTTGTTTTCATTTTCTCATTCAAATCAGATCACTGTTTCGTGTGTATTAACATGCAAGCTAGTCCCATTGTTAAGATGGTATCGTTCGTCAAGACAAATTAAATGTCTCGTTTACTAGGAATTCTATTCAGAATCGCAAATGATTGTTATTTGCCATCGAAGCCGATAAATATCGTGCATAAATGAATAACTGATTTTTCCACGCCGAAACGCCATGTGCCTTTCTGTACGGCGTGCCCTTTAATGTGACCACCTTCACGATACCAGTAGCCACGCGGCAGCATCTTCATCATTATTGTTCAATTGATTCACGCTGTAGGCCCTTCGGCAATTCAATCTTAATCTAAAGTATTAGCAGATGCAAGACCAAGCGCCGTATCAACGCTTCAATGAATTACAAGCAGCAATAACGAGAAAAACAGATCGCCTCGAACGATACACAATAGAAATTGTTTGCTTGGTAGCCCTTTTGATTGTTTCAGTTTTTTTCTAGTTCAATTCAATACGTCCAGTGATGGAACTGATGCTGATTGAGCCATGTCCAGACCCAGATCGTGAGTACGACCACCCAGATGAAGATGGATCAAACTTACTTGAGCTGGATGTTTTTTTCCACCGCAAAAAACGAGCTCAGCTCATCAAAGCAAGACCACTTCGTTTCACAATTAGTGACTCAATTACCCTCACATTGAATTGGATTGAGGCTGGAAAATGCCAATAACTAATTCATTCTGCAATAATTTTCACACGTTTGCAATGGCAAACACCGTTTACTGGAGATCTCCTCACCTCTCGGCTCGGTACGAAGGTGGTTAGAAGCGCTTTGAAGGTTTCTTCCTTTTGCCACACTCAGTTGAGATCGCTCTGGCACCTGATCGATCACACAAAAACAGCAAACGCAACAATTGAGATCAGTTTTTGCTGCGCACGTGCTCGGATGTGTGGCTAGGGATCCTTTATCTTGATGCTCTTCTCTCGAATGAAGGCTTCAGAAGGCTGAGAAGTAATAAGTTCGAGAAGCAAAAACTCGAAACCCAGCCGATCAGATTAGAGCTGAATTTGAAATTGGCGTCGATGCGATTTGTTTACGTCGCCTCATCAAGGTGTTGCGATGCCACTGGGCACGGAAGCCTATCATTATCGCTCTTTGTAATTGAGCTATTGAACCATGTTTTGGGGTATGCTGCGTATTATCAAAACAAAAAAAAATCCTCACTCACACGTCTTCTGAACTAATTTGGGCCTCAGCCTTGTCGATTACCCCTAACTGAAGACAGTGGGTTTGATTTCCGGTCCAGTCGAGAAGATCTCTCAGGATGGAAGATTTTTGGCGACTTAGCCTCGTTGCTGTCAATTAAAATCTATGGAAGTGCATCTGGAACACACTTAGTTGAGAGCCGGCAAACGTTCGCCACAGAAACGTTAAAGCTTCTGCAGTGCACTTTGTTTTTGTTCATGGTTTCGAATTGAAGTTACGCTTCTGACTCAATTACTTGTAGCAAATAAATGACATCCATGAAAATGAGGCTCAACAAAGACCCATAATAACCGCGCCATCCAGTTTAATTATGGCTTTAAGCGATTTTCACGTACTACGCTGCTTTGAAGCCATTAGTTTTTAAAGATCATTCCATTCACATTTAGCAACAGCTGTTCTGCAGATTCTCCTAAGATGCACACACGAGATCGCCAGATGCGAACCCATTCCTCTACACCTGTGGCACGAGACTAACCTACATCAGACGTACGAGATAGATGCCACAATGCCGATATTCTCGCAAGTTGCTACACATCCTTCCCATCAAGCGGCCGGTGTCATTCCAAAATTCTCATCTCCTACCCAGACTCAGACCGAATCGTTCACATGCCAACCCTAAAGAGCGATCATTAGTCGTACACCAAATTACTTCGAACGAGCTCACGGGGACCAAGACTGGGAGCGCTGGCAAACTGTCTCATGACTTGGCAGATTAATTGTAATTTGTACGGTTTTCGGTTCAGCCTCGTCTTCAGTTGGTCCTCATTCGAAAGATCAACACTCTGGACTAGGAGAGGCAGAGGGATGGCCAGCTAAACAACAATTGAAGGCAAACGGTACACTTTTCACACGCTTGTTGCTGGCAGCCAATGGGCGAATTAGAGTTGAAATCGTGTGCGAGAAGCTCAAAATTGTTCGCTGGATTGTTCAATTTGTGCAGCTTTATGGCTTAATTAGACATTCTTCGCGGCACCTCTCGCTTTATCTGATTTTGTCCACGTTTAGCCAAAATATGTCTAGAATTCTTCAAACGACGGAACAGGTGTGACAAATTTACACCGCTGGGTTTGGAAACGCGCTCATCCGTTCAATTGTACAAACGTAAATCTGAGCCATATTTCAACGCCTGATCACGCCTTCCTACGAAGATTACAGCCACACGAACGAGAATCGATTAACCATGTAACAAATGGGGAAACCCATTGAACATGACGAAATGTGTATCATGCTCAGTGTCCCGAGCTAACCTGGCACGAAGCTATGCCACATTTGACCATCTTGGCGATCATCATCAACGGAATCTCACCAGCGGCGGCGGCGATGGGGAATGGTCGGGAAAATTGCTTTCCAATAAAATTCATATTAATATTTGCACCTGGTGCCGAGCAGCCAGTTCGCAGCGATGGGCGAATCGTGATGCAAGCACCGACTTTTGTTGCCTTTGCTATTAACCTTTGGCGTCGTGCGGGTTACCGGTTCTCACCCAGCTCTCCCGGTAGTGCTGGTGCATTCCAAGCATGAACGAGCCTAGAAGAAGTCTCCATGGGCAGAGGCGTAGAAAACATCATCGGATGGGTCATAACCGCGGGCAGCTTCAGAGGAGTGCTGGTTCCTCGTTTCTTAGATATCTCAATTTAAGGTGGAATAATTGAAACTTGGCTGATGGCTTCATTGAAACTCGGGATTATTTGACAGTGGCTGTGTATCTAATCTTGTTCTTACGGCTGCTCTCAATGGTCCTTGAATCGCTATTATAATTTTCAATTATATGCAATTCGAATACCAAGCATCGCAATGCATCAATTATGATCAAGACTGCAACCGTCTGTTCCATACAATCATACAATCTCAGCTCACAGCGTGACATTATTGATGTATCACTTCGATATCTCCGATCAAGCTGGTCCAAGGAGGCATGTCTTCTTGCTCCTGATTAAACGTTTGTTTTCGTTATACCACTGACACACATGTGATTTCTGTACCATGATTCTCGTACACGTACAGTGGCAGCACGGAACGGAGGTATGTGTTGAATGACAAATATTGATGAATTTTGAGTGCTCTTAGTCGCGCCATCTTGCTGTGGAAGTCACACATTTTACACGGAAAAAAATTATATACAAAGTTTTATACCAAATTGTTAACAAGTTCTAATATCAAATTATCAGTGTTTTATCACTAATTGTGTTATCATTAAGGCTGAATAAACAGCCAAATATTCAGCATTCGTCAGCATGCTGGTAGAACTCAGTAACGTTCGTCAAAAATCGTCTTTAAAAATTGATAAAGATGATAACAAAATTTGTCAATGTTGATAACGAAATTTGTTTTTGCGATAACAAGTGAGTTCAAAAGGATATCTGAGATAACAAAACTTATTTAGCTAAATTATCAGTTTGTTATCTCAGATATCCTTTTGAACTCACTTGTTATCGCAAAACAAATTTCGTTATCAACATTGACAAATTTTGTTATCATCTTTTATCAATTTTAAAGACGATTTTTGACGAACGTTACTGAGTTCTACCAGCATGCTGACGAATGCTGAATATTTGGCTGTTTATTCAGCCTTAATGATAACACAATTAGTGATAAACACTGATAATTTGATATTAGAACTTGTTAACAATTTGGTATAAAACTTTGTATATAATTTTTTTCCGTGTAAAATGTGTGACTTCCACAGCAAGATGGCGCGACTAAGAGCACTCAAAAATTCATCAATATTTGTCATTCAACACATACCTCCGTTCCGTGCTGCCACTGTACGCGTGTACGAGAATCATGGTACAGAAATCACATGTGTGTCAGTGGTATAACGAAAACAAACGTTTAATCGGGAGCAAGAAGACATGCCTCCTTGGACCAGCTTGATCGGAGATATCGAAGTGATACATCAATAATGTCATGCTGTGAGCTGAGATTGTATGATTGTATGGAACAGACGGCTGTAGTCTTGGTCATAATTGATGCATTGCGATGCCTGGTATTCGAATTGCATATAATTGAAAATTATAATAGCGATTCAAGGACCATTGAGAGCAGCCGTAAGAACAAGATTAGATACACAGCCACTGTCAAATAATCCCGAGTTTCGAATGAAGCCATCAGCCAAGATTGCAATTATTCCACCTTAAATTGAGATATCTAAGAAACGAGGAACCAGCACTCCCCTGAAGCTGCCCGCGGTTATGACCGATCCGATGATGTTTTCTACGCCTCTGCCCATGGAGACTTCTTCTAGGCTCGTTCATGCTTGGAATGCACCAGCACTACCGGGAGAGCTGGGTGAGAACCGGTAACCCGCACGACGCCAAAGGTTAATAGCAAAGGCAACAAAAGTCGGTGCTTGCATCACGATTCGCCCATCGCTGCGAACTGGCTGCTCGGCACCAGGTGCAAATATTAATATGAATTTTATTGGAAAGCAATTTTCCCGACCATTCCCCATCGCCGCCGCCGCTGGTGAGATTCCGTTGATGATGATCGCCAAGATGGTCAAATGTGGCATAGCTTCGTGCCAGGTTAGCTCGGGACACTGAGCATGATACACATTTCGTCATGTTCAATGGGTTTCCCCATTTGTTACATGGTTAATCGATTCTCGTTCGTGTGGCTGTAATCTTCGTAGGAAGGCGTGATCAGGCGTTGAAATATGGCTCAGATTTACGTTTGTACAATTGAACGGATGAGCGCGTTTCCAAACCCAGCGGTGTAAATTTGTCACACCTGTTCCGTCGTTTGAAGAATTCTAGACATATTTTGGCTAAACGTGGACAAAATCAGATAAAGCGAGAGGTGCCGCGAAGAATGTCTAATTAAGCCATAAAGCTGCACAAATTGAACAATCCAGCGAACAATTTTGAGCTTCTCGCACACGATTTCAACCTAATTCGCCCATTGGCTGCCAGCAACAAGCGTGTGAAAAGTGTACCGTTTGCCTTCAATTGTTGTTTAGCTGGCCATCCCTCTGCCCCTCCCTAGTCCAGAGTGTTGATCTTTCGAATGAGGACCAACTGAGACGAGGCTGAACCGAAAACCGTACAAATTACAATTAATCTGCCAAGTCATGAGACAGTTTGCCAGCGCTCCCAGTCTTGGTCCCCGTGAGCTCGTTCGAAGTAATTTGGTGTACGACTAATGATCGCTCTTTAGGGTTGGCATGTGAACGATTCGGTCTGAGTCTGGGTAGGAGATGAGAATTTTGGAATGACACCCGGCCGCTTGATGGGAAGGATGTGTAGCACTTGCGAGAATATCGGCATTGTGGCATCTATCTCGTACGTCTGATGTAGGTTAGTCTGTGCCACAGGTGTAGAGGAATGGGTTCGCATCTGGCGATCTCGTGTGTGCATCTTAGGAGAATCTGCAGAACAGCTGTTGCTAAATGTGAATGGAATGATCTTTAAAAACTAATGGCTTCAAAGCAGCGTAGTACGTGAAAATCGCTTAAAGCCATAATTAAACTGGATGGCGCGGTTATTATGGGTCTTTGTTGAGCTCATTTTCATGGATGTCATTTATTTGCTACAAGTAATTGAGTCAGAAGCGTAAATTCAATTCGAAACCATGAACAAAAACAAAGTGCACTGCGAAGCTTTTAACGTTTCTGTGGCGAACGTTTGCCGGCTCTCAACTAAGTGTGTTCCAGATGCACTTCCATAGATTTTAATTGACAGCAACGAGGCTAAGTCGCCAAAAATCTTCCATCCCGAGAGATCTTCTCGACTGGACTGAAATCAAACCCACTGTCTTCAGTCAGGGGTAATACCGTGCCTACTCTCAAGGCTGAGGCCCAAATTAGTTCAGAAGACGTGTGAGTGAGGATTTTTTTGTATTGATAATACGCAGCATACCCCCAAAACATGGTTCAATACCTCAATTACAAAGAGCGATAATGATAGGCTTCCGTGCCCAGTGGCATCGCAACACCTTGATGAGGCGACGTAAACAAATCGCATCGACGCCAATTTCAAATTCAGCTCTAATCTGATCGGCTGGGTTTCGAGTTTTTGCTTCTCGAACTTATTACTTCTCAGCCTTCTGAAGCCTTCATTCGAGAGAAGAGCATCAAGATAAAGGATCCCTAGCCACACATCCGAGCACGTGCGCAGCAAAAACTGATCTCAATTGTTGCGTTTGCTGTTTTTGTGTGATCGATCAGGTGCCAGAGCGATCTCAACTGAGTGTGGCAAAAGGAAGAAACCTTCAAAGCGCTTCTAACCACCTTCGTACCGAGAGGTGAGGAGATCTCCAGTAAACGGTGTTTGCCATTGCAAACGTGTGAAAATTATTGCAGAATGAATTAGATATTGGCATTTTCCAGCCTCAATCCAATTCAATGTGAGGGTAATTGAGTCACTAATTGTGAAACGAAGTGGTCTTGCTTTGATGAGCTGAGCTCGTTTTTTTTTGCGGTGGAAAAAAACATCCAGCTCAAGTAAGTTTGATCCATCTTCATCTAGGTGGTCGTACTCACGATCTGGGTCTGGACATGGCTCAATCAGCATCAGTTCCATCACTGGACGTATTGAATTGAACTAGAAAAAAAAAACTGGAAACAATCAAAAGGGCTACCAAGCAAACAATTTCTATTGTGTATCGTTCGAGGCGATCTGTTTTTCTCGTTATTGCTGCTTGTAATTCATTGAAGCGTTGATACGGCGCTTGGTCTTGCATCTGCTAATACTTTAGATTAAGATTGAATTGCCGAAGAGCTTACAGCGTGAATCAATTGAACAATAATGATGAAGACGCTGCCGCGTGGCTACTGGTATCGTGAAGGTGGTCACATTAAAGGGCACGCCGTACAGAAAGGCACATGGCGTTTCGGCGTGGAAAAATCAGTTATTCATTTATGCACGATATTTATCGGCTTCGATGGCAAATAACAATCATTTGCGATTCTGAATAGAATTCTAGTAAACGAGACATTTAATTTGTCTTGACGAACGATACCATCTTAACAATGGGACTAGCTTACGTGTTAATACACGAAACAGTGATCTGATTTGAATGAGAAAATGAAAACAAAAATTACAATGTTCAGAAAGCCATGGTGAAACATTTGCATAAATGTTTCAGAATTAGTCAAAATTTATGTTGTTGTTCTTCTTCGCAACATTTTAAAGCCCACTGGTTTACGAAAGCCATCCTATTACCAACTCACAGATTAATTTACTGAATGCACATTCATAGTCAACTAGTAGACCTGGCGAACTAACCGATTTTATGATTCAAATTATTCCGAGCATTCATGATTTATTTTTTAACTGAAAGCCAGGCTTGTTTGTCAATGTTTTACTATCGTTCATTTGCGATCGACAACACATTACAAAATTCAAATTATCGACATCCTTATTTTTCGTTGGCAAAATCGTATATGCTTTCAACCAATCGTGGTTTTCATAATTCTTGCCGATGTTTGGGAAAATCCGGCGGAAGCGTCAACTGCTACTTCTAGATTTCCAATCGCTAACAATTGGTTCGAGAAAATTTCGGCAGACGGTCATCAAATGTAACTTCTTTGCATATCGCCAAAAATACGAAAGCTTAAGACAAGCCTGCATTTTATGCGCGGATTTCATCGTGTGCTTAGATAAATAGTGCAAACAGACAGAATTGGATATAGGTTAACTTCGATCTAACGTACCCTCGATATAGCGTCACTTTTACCTCGATTTAACGTACACTTTTTTGATGTGTAGAAAATTTCTTCAAAATTAATATTAAGAGTACCATGAACATTTATTTGAAGACCATACGGACTGTCAATCAACGTCGTAGTTATTCTGAGGAGGAGGTGCGAAGAAGGCGGGGGACTTCTGGACAAAAAAAACTCGTTCCATATAAGTTTAAAAAATTATGTTTGGACATTCAACCATCATGGAGGAGGTGGGTCTAAGAAACCAAAAAAGACCACGTTGTTTATGGATTGTTCCATGTAAATCTCCATATTGATCACCCAGTGGTCTTATAACAAGTTTAAGTTAAACGTCTGCGACGACGACCACAAATTGGTGTACATTGGCCTACATCGGCGTGCGGCTACGGAAGTGAAATATGCTTTTGTTTATCGGCGGGTTAGACAAAGCAACCCTTATAAATTTCGTATGGTTATTTTTCTTAACGACCTATTTGGGGTATCATCCAAACCATTAATGAAATGATTGGGAACATGGATGGATCCCTCAAGCTTTCATGTTGATTGGAAAATCTAAAAACCCTCGACCCTTCAAAAACCTTAGGGAACTTTCAGTCAACTACAGGTCATCCAAAAATGCATGGATGACGAGGGGATTATTCAAAAATTGTGTTTTTGATCGTTGAACTTCCTGAAGTACATTAAATAAACATTTCAAAATGTCACTGTAACACTTCTTTTGATTTAATAATATAGCTTGATTTTGAATTACATGGAAGACGTGACTAGATATGTTTCGTCTTATAAAATGCCACCGACCTCGATTGGGATTGAACCCAGACCCACTGGGGTGCCAAGTAGCAGCCACGCTTATCACTACACCACCGGTGCCGGCTAAAAGCTCTCCATGCATAACTGTGGAAGTGCAATGAGAATACTAAGATGAGAGCTGCAATAATTGCGATGCAATCAGCTTGAAAATACCACAGAAGAAGAAGAAAGGAAGGTGTTATTTGACGAGCGGAGATAGACAAGAGTGGTACAGTTTTCAGAAAATCCGTCAGACTTCGCCGATGACATCGGTTTCGTAGCACGCAACTTTCAGACAATGGCGAAAAGGTATATTAGATTTAAGGTCAAAGCTAGCCGGATTGGAGCCGGATTAATGCGTCGAAAACAAAATACATGAAAGGAAGAGGCTCACGAGAAGAAAATGTTTAGCCTCCCATCCCGAATATTGACGGAGATGAAATCGAGACGGTAGACGAATTCGTGTAGCTGAGCTCATTGGTGATCGCCAACAACGACACCAGCAGAGAAATAAAAGGGTGTATTATGTCTGGAAACCATGCTTACTTTGGGCTCCGAATGACTCTACCATCGAATAGAGATCGGCGTACCACGAAGTTGATTATCTACAAAATCCTCTACGACTACGAAACATGGACTATGCTTGTGTCTTTAAACGGGAGGTGCTGCGTACCATCTACGGTGGAATGCAGAAGGAAGGTAGGAGGTGGAGAAGGCGAATGAATTACGAATTGCATTAGTTGCTGAAAGAACCCACCATCGTCCACACTGCAAAACTCGGCCGACTACGATGGGTTTGGGACGTCGTAAAAATATCGGACGACTGTCCAGTGAAATGGCTCTCGAGAACGAACGAGAACACAAGAAGAAGAGGATCGGTCTAGGTGGGTCGATCAAGTGGAAGGTGACCTGCGCATCCATCGCAGATGGCGAGGCTGGGCAATTGCAGCCATGGACCGAACCGATAGCGATTTTGTGTAACAATAGAGGCCACCCAATTTTAATTTTAACTGTAAGTGAGTAAGTTGCCTAAAGACAAAATATCACTAAAAAGGTTTGAAGTGATGAAGAGTTGAGCGAGCGATAGACTAAAAATCAAAGATATAGAGAAAAAAGAGGAATAGTGGTTTTGCACTCCAAGCTCGATAATTTATTGAAATTTGATAAATTTTGTTGAAAAACATCACAATAAAATATAAAAAGGTTAATTTTTTAGATTTTTATTTATACTTCGATATAACGCACAAGTGTGAAATCAAAATGTACGTTATATATGTAGATGTTTACCTGTATTCGAATTGTTTGGATTTTTCGACAGTTCAGGCATATCACGGCTACTCAATTGAATGCAATACCTCCCTGATGGCAAAAATATCTCAGAAATTATCGAAGTCATGCTAAGCTTCAATTGAGTGATCCTTCACGAATAATACACTTCATTCAAAGTGTAATAGATAATGCTCAAAATGTAATTGGATTGCAGCATACCTCTCGCAGGTCAAATTTTCCACCTTGTCGACGGTGAGAGGGGTTATTTCATGCTATAAACATTCATATGAGACCAATAATTTGACCAGTAGTGAAAGTATCACACATTCTAGTCATTTTTCCACTGGCACGTCGTAGAATGTTTATATAAAGGCACTAATCGCAGGTGGGATACTGGCGGGTTATGCCGCAATTCACTCTTAGGCCTCTTACTTTCAATCTGCGGGAAACGACTAAAAGTACACTTCTAATTTTCGTGGCACCTTATGTTGTTGTTCATCCAATTGTTTTATGGAATGAATAACAGAAATACCAGGTTTGCTTATGATAGAATAAGTCAATGTAATTGCAACATCTTCGAAAAGCGTGAATATTTTGATCGGGGTAATCATCTGACTGTTTGAAATGAAGCACATAGTCACAGAAAAAGTGCTACTTAAGACAAACAATGACAGGTAAGTACATTAAAAAGAGTACGAGGAGGACCCGCTTAGGAAACACTATTTGAAGCAGTAAAATAAACCTTTCCATGTGGTTTATAT
Organism: Aedes japonicus; assembly: GCA_034211315.2. Taxonomy (NCBI): domain Eukaryota; kingdom Metazoa; phylum Arthropoda; class Insecta; order Diptera; family Culicidae; genus Aedes; species Aedes japonicus. The sequence continues at coordinate 98,651 of JASCZW010005934.1, read as the reverse complement.
CAATACAAGTGTTTGGTCAGTTATAAACAAAATTCTAGGGTTATTGTTCTCGTATTCCTTTTTTGTATGCAAAGTTCAAAGACTTCAAACACGGCAAATCAATCCGGCCGCTCTAATTAAACGTTTGTGGGTAGTTGTGAAGCGAGGTGATGAGACTGTATTCATCCCGAAGCAACACAGCTTGTATTTACCAAGGTGAAAACACTGTTAAATGGCAAGAACAGGTTATAAATTAAGGTGTATAATATTTTATTTCATACTTTAATATATCGCAATCAGCGCAAAAAGTTAGGCCTTATAAAACACAAAATGGAAAGAAATAACATTGCCATGCGCGGGATTTGAACACTAGTCCTTGGCGTGATAGGTTTGTAGCTTCTTTGCTCAGCCAATTGAGATTGTTGAAAAATAAACTCTGAGTATCTATGGTATGCTTCCCGTTGGCAGTGAAACCCAAGATTGTTGTTGATCCAACAACAAATTCATTGTAATAAGAAAATAGAACACGTTTCGAAAAACATGGTTGTTGTAATATAATTTCAACAGTATATAGAGCTGCCCATAAAATTGTGTCCTGTTTATGTATTATAAATGTATGGAACCATGTTTCTAACAATAATAAAGTATTAATCACATGCAGTAGTGAAAAAAGTATTTTTATCTCGCTCGTTTGTCAGAGTGATGTATAGAATATGAGAGTTTCAAACCGCGCTAATCTTGACATGTTTTGTAATGTGTTTATAATACGTTTATAGTAAAACAAGTTAGATCATTCTAAAAAGATGCTTTGTGTTTTACTTACATCATACCGCACTATAAATAAATAGAAAGGGAAAACAAATTAAACAATCAATTCGCTAGATAGGAGGTAGACCCGTGCTTTACGAAGTTTCAAATTAGTTCTTATTCGAAATATTTTAAATTTGAGATAACAAGTACACCTCAAAGTGTAGAGTACAGTATAATGTAAGGATCAGACAAGTGGTTAGTTTAGTTAAGTTTTATGATTTTTTTTTATGGTTGGGTAAGTTGCGAATGAAAAGTTGTTATGAGAATATCACGAATAATTGCACTAAATTTTCTTCTCCACTTTAATGTTACTCACTCTCTGCATGCCTTCTACAACCATCATGGCCGCGAGCGGTTTAGGTAACACAGTGGGGCAACGAGTGTGCATTCAGTGTGCGGGTCTCAAGAGTTAAATGCTGCCCAAAGTCAAACTCTACAAACTAGGAAATGTTATGGAAACCGCAAGCCGTATGTATGTATGTTTAAGTAAATAGAATTGTACAGCCCGAATAATCGGATAACTAAGGTAAATTCCATTTACCAATGGCAGTAAAATGATCGCAATTGGCATAAAACAATCTAACTGACTGGCCCTTATAACACGCTTTCAAATTGTAGCTCAATACATACTAAATTAAATTTTTAGAAGTAGTATTAGAAGATACCGCAGTGCTGCAAGTGGCCAACATAGGCACACCATTGCAATTAAGGGTTATTTAAAAATGTCATTCGCTGTATGAATAATAAATATTATGCATACTCTTGTTGCAATACTTCTTGGGGTTGACTTCAGTACTAATAGTTGCCAACATATACCTAGCATAAAAGGCCTGAATGTCCTCCTTAAGTGTTATTGTTTGGTAATTTACTTATCTTTTTGAAACCTAGTAACTTCTGCATACGGCCGGGAGATGAGTTCAGCAATGGCGGGTTAATTGTAGGTATCAGTTAGAGCTGAATTTTACGACTGCATAACAAAACATCATCGCGGGGAAATTGAAACTGAAATTCTACGGTCCAATACTAAATACTTAAACTAATGCTCAAGCGGCCAACATAGGCTACTGCTTCTAAGGTTTTAGTCGTAGTCGAGGTATTGTTGAAAAAAGGCAAATTCAATCGGACGATCCGTTCTCTGCATGTCATCAGGACACGGAACCAGTTACTGATACGTTTCTTTACGCAATAATTCTCTCGATCGCTCACCTGGCCACGTCCATGCAACCGTTGGAGATAGGGAGGATTTGTTATCTACCTTAAAAAAACAAGGGGAACCCCCGTAGTCTTCAGTAGATATCAAAAGAAACGGGAAATAAATAGTTGGAGAGAATAGTTAAACAGAATACCTTGTTTGGTGTACTGAACAAAATTTATTTAAACAGTCGTTGGGAGCATCAAGTCTAAAAGATTAAGTGATGCTTCATTTTTTTCTCCAAAAGGATGAGCCTTTAGCATTAATTTTAGTCCTAGTCCTTTAGTTTCTTCTCGATATTTTTGAAATTTTGCGAAGTAAAGTGCTCTGTACCAACAATAAAACATTTGATCCATTGAAACTGTGAAATTTGAAGATTCTAGCTGGTTCAGGTAATTATAAATATTTAAAGATAGGAGAGTTTTTATGTTGTGAGTTCAACAACAGCAGTAACTTGTTTTTGTCTAAACTTGCTTTTTTATAAGTTGCCTTTATTGATTTAGGACAAACATGGTACTTGGAATGAACATTGTGACTGTATAGAAGGAATTAATTTCAGAGTTTTCTAAATTTTTGATTTAGCATGGCCTCTCTAATACTGTGAGTATTCTGAAACCTATCAACCAAGCACCATGTACTAAAGACATCTTATTATTGAGTTCAAATTAGACATGAATAAAACAGTAAGGGTATAGGTAACGTGAGGCAATGGATCATCATCGGGGATACAACATTGTTACTCTAGCAGGCAGTAGTCACAAACACTAATGTAACTCGGATTCTAGACGTTCAATGCACTTTTCAAAATCACACATCCTACTATTAAGGCAGTAAAAAAAGAACTGAATTTCTTCACTAAAAACTATCGATTTTCATATATCTGAAGAGCGAAACGAAAAATGCCACCGAGAACGTGATCATCAAACGTAAAAAAAACCCTAATTGAGCTGAAAATGAAGACAACCTTAACAAACAGACCAACTTCTTTCATGAATTTGAATTTTGAAATGATAGTACAGTTGACCAAAGCAACCACTGAGTTTCGAAGTCATTATTTGGTTTTGTTCTTCCGACGCTGGATGATCATTATCGCCAGTGCTGTCAATATCAGTATTCAATGTCATCTAGGTGGGGATGGGTTTGAGTATCAAATGAAGAAACATTATTAGTTTCTTTTGATGTAGAATATGGTGTGTACTTGTTTTGGCTCAAATTGATAGATTTAAATTCCTACATGTTGTAATTATGATAATTGAGGGCAGTAAAACTCTCGATTTACACTTTAAAAAATAACCATTTTAGTTGAATTAAAAATGATTTTTTGATGTTTGATGATACTTAACATTTAAACAAAGCTGGGCTGGAAGCTAGAAAGGCAGCATACGGTATGAAACTTTTTTCTTAATTTATTGGGCGCTGATTATACATGGTTACAATAAAGGAGAAAGTTTGTTAGGGAGAGCATGAGGTGAATATAATAATGGCTTATAACAGTGGTGCTCATCCTGCGGCCCGCGGGCCGCATGCGGCCCACCGAGGCGGCAAATGCGGCCCGCGATAGCAGATTTGAGAAATATGAGAACTTCATTGAATATGTAGCTATTTGCTGTTCGATTTGAGTTGCATTTCTTACTGTGCAATAATTGTGATTTTCATAATTTTATGTGAACATTTTTTACCGTGCTTGTTACACAGATGATGAATGACGAAAAAGGCGGGATAGAAAGAAGAGAGAATGCAGTCATATTTTCGCTCCTGCAACCACAGGTTCATTCACTTTCACCATTCAGTGTCCGTTGTCAATTGGTTCCGTTCTGTAGTCGCGTGCGTACTTCTGAGAAGTTTCGAGCAATTATTCAGTGAAATGGAAGCCAGCACTAGCAAAAACGGAAAGTGGCTGATGAAGGACGTGTTTTCCAGGAGAAGTGGTCTGAAATGTTTTTCTTTACGTGCATTAATCAAAAACCGGTGGTATGATTTGCAACGAAGCTGTTGCAGTTATGAAGGAATTTAATGTGAAGCGTCACTACGAGTCGAAACATGCGTCAAAAATGGATAAATATGTCGGTGTGGCGCGGGCTGAAAATGTGCTGAGTTCAGGGGAAATTTGAGTAGCCAGCAAAACTTTTTGTGAGAAGAAAGCAAGAAAACGAGTTGTGCACAAAGGTAAGTTTCATTATCGCAGAAAAACTCGCTTCCCATTCAGCCATTTTCTGATGGCGAGTTTGTTAAGGAACGTATGGAAGCTATGGTTCAAATGATTTGTCCTGAAAAAAGTCGCATCTTTGCGCAAGTGAGTTTGTCGCCGGCGACCATCACCAGGCGGGTTGAAGACATTGCTGAAAATCTTGTGTTGAGTTTGAAGGGAAAAGTTGCCAACTTTGAATTTTATTCAGTGGCGCTGGATGAGAGCACGGATATATCTGACACTGCTCAATTGGCAGTTTTTATCCGCGGCATATCTAAGAAATTTGAGGGGACTGAGGAATTGGCAAGCCTTTTCCCCATGAAAGCGAACGACAAAGGGCATTGATATCTTTAATGCTCTGTGCGCTATTCTAGAAAAGTTTGATCTACCGCTGAAGAAAATGTCCGGAGTTGTTACCGATGGAGTTCTCGCTATGTGTGGTATGTATTTTGTTTTCCATCTTATTTAAATTATTCAAGCTTATACCGCAGTGTAAAGACGTGCAAGCTCCTTAATATTCTTGCCTAAAATGTTGTGCTATTTTGAACGTCGCCTTTGACAGTACTGGCATTATCACATTCATTATGGACATATGATGTATTTGGCGCAGGCATCAGGCCGTAAGTTTATTTACTTCTTACTTGAAGGGTTGCATACAAATTGATGCAAAACATTCAGCTTTATCAGATTTACGGCCTTGGAAAATTTAGTACCAAGGATGGTGTTAAATTTTAGGTATTTTTCTTCATACATTTATGTATGTTTAAGTTTATTTATTTATTTATGAATTATGTTTGAGCTTGTTTGTCTGTTCTCTGTGCTTAATCATTTTATTACTGAAAAAAAATGTTTATTCATAGGAAAACATGAAGGTGCAACTGCCCATCTTCGAAAATTACCAGAAGTGTCAGAGCAACTCTCCCAGTACCATTGCATCGTGCACCAGGAGAACCTCTGCGCCAAAAGCGTGGGATTCAAAGATGTCATGAAAGATGTCATCAAAATAGTTAATTTCATCCGATCGCGCGCATTGATCCATCGAGAATTTCAGGCTCTTCTAGTAGACACGGATGCAGAATATGGTGACGTACCATATTATACTGAGGAACGTTGGCTGAGCAGGGGAAAGGTGCTGCGACGCGTATTTGATCTTCGGAAAGAAATCGTCGAATTTATGGAGAGCAAAGGTAAATCAGTGAAGTTTTTCGATAATGCGGAGTGGGTTACAGATCTGGCTTTCCTGACTGACATTACAACGCACCTGAACGATTTGAATTTAAGTCTCGAGGGTAAAGGCAAATTGGTGTACAGCATGATTAATCAAATCAGTACATTTGAAAACAAACTCGTGTTGTGGGAGAAACAGATGAAAATTCTAAATTTTGCCCATTTCCCTACTCTCGGAAAATGCAATGTGACGTTGACTAACAAATACGTTGACGCACTCCAAACAATGAAAAATGATTTTTCTCGTAGATATGGAGATTTCAAAGCGCATGACAAAATTCTAAAACTTTTTTCTGCTCCATTCAGTGTTGATGCTGAACAAGCCCCAGAGAATATCCAAATGGAACTAATTGAGTTACAGTGCGAGAAAAAATTGATCGACATGATTTGTTGGAGTTCTATGCCAAATTTGTTCCGGAAGAGCGCTTCCCAGAGCTGTGAAATCATGCTCTTTTCGTAGCTTCTTTGTTTGGATCCACATACATTTGTGAACAACTGTTTTCCGTGATGAAGCAAGTAAAGTCAAAAGCAAGAAATAAGATAAGTGATGAACATTTGGACAATTCATTGCGTATTTCGACCGTGCTCAAGAAAAGTGTAAGTGAATTATGTATTAAAATGTGATATAAATCTACATTTTGTTGTTTGTAATTTTTTTTTATTTTGGAAGAAAGAGCATTGCTTTACATTTCAGGTACATCTACTAGTAACGTGTCCTCAAAATAAACTGTTTTTTATTAATTATTTTAAGCTATTAAAAATAACTCATTGCGGCCCGTGGCATTGGCGCAAAATTTCATTTTGGCCCGCTGTAAGCATCTACCTGAGCACCACTGGCTTATAATAATAAAGTAGGTATGGGCCAGATGTTAATAGAAGTTTAACGAAGGTGGAAAAAAGGACAGAAAAAGTACTTTCAAAGGAAAAGAATGAACTCAAGCGGAGCAATCAGTAAGCAGTAAAAAAAAACAGATTGATAAAAATTGCTAGTTGTAACTTTAAAGGTTGAAAAACAGAAAACAAAAGATCTGATACTGATGGTACGCTAGAGGCATATGATATTGTTGAAGTGGTACTATAGAAAGTTAAGACAGGAAGTCAAATCCTCACAGGAAATTATAATTTGTCAGTCAAAGGAAGTCAGATCAATATAACAAGAGGTCTATCATTATAAATCATTATATAAAAGACGGCAGACATAAATGTCGTACACATCAAAGAGAGGACAACAGGTGTACCCGAGCAGGAGACAACAAAATACGAATACCTAATTTTGATCTTGATAACTGGCCTTGGTATCAAGGATCTCAGTCCCGCTCGGGTAATGTGGAGTAAACAACAGTAATTAGGTATCAGTATACGTTCATGCACCTAACGTCAGACAAAATAGATTTTTATAGAATTTGCATAAGCTTGAATCTAAAATCATATATAGAAAAATTCTGTTGATACTGGGAGATTTCAATGCACAGCTAGGAGGAAAAAATAAAAGCAATGAAAACAATAAATACATTAGCAACAGGATAGGTCACGATTTTTGTAATGAAAATGGAGATCTTCTTAAATTATTTATTAAAACAGATAGGTAAGGTCCAAAGGATCGTTTTTTCAATCCACAGTATAATAGATTTAAAACAAAATTAATTTTATAAATATATGCAGGTCGCGATTTCGTTCAAAGAAGAGAAATTGCAAGAACCAAACACAAAGGAATCATCTACAATGTGTATGGAGCTTTTGCAAGATCCCAATATCAAACAAAAATAATATTAAAAATTAAATACTATCATAACTTAAATTATAGTACAATGTGACAAAACAAAGTTACAATAATCTTGCAAAAAAAAAAAAAAAAATCTTGCCATAAACAGGAATTATCTGTTGACTCTCTGTGTAATAACAGCTGATCTGGTAATGACGGAGTAGCAACCTCGGATGTTCCATCCTGCTCATGCTTATGCTCAAATACAATTCATCTACTCTGACTTGAAATGCGTTTTATTGCGTATGATAGTAAGTGATAAAAACAGACACTGACAATAACAACAAGATTGCTGTTGGGGCCACTAACAAGTGTGGGTGGTTTATTTGAGTAGAATACAGAAATATATTGAAACTTCAAGTTTGAGGACAGATTTTAACTTAAAGTCAGAATGCTGTTGGGGTCACTCACAAAAATGCATGGTTCATATCAATAGCTTACCAAATTATATTATAATAATCGGTCTTCAAATTCAAACCAACAGTAAGGATGCTTTTGGGGCTCCTCACAGGAATGAATGGCTTATATCTGGTTTCTATATTAGGTTGAAATTTCAAGATCGAGAACCGATTTGAACCAACACTTGTGATGATGCTGGGGCCACTTATATCTGCGGGGTTGTTACCTCAATGGAATACAGAAATACGTTGAAATATCGAGGTTGAGGACCGTTTCAATATCTTAAACAACCATATTTCAATACAATTCTAAACCACTTATAACGGAATGGAACCTCCTTTCAAGGAACTTGAAGTTCAGAAATACAATTTCGATACAAAAAAAAAAAAATTAAAAATGCTATGCTGAAATTCTGCAAAACAAATAAGCATAGCACAGCAGTTATTCCAACACATGCCTTAGAGAGATGCAGAGAACTCCATGACCCCTTACACGTGTCACAAGAAGAGTGTCAAGAAGAAGAGGACCACCACTGGGACACTTCCAACTAGCGCCACGGGTGAAAAATCAGAATAGGTTCCCCAAGGCTGAAAATCTCCATAATAAAGGAACAAAACAAAAACTGCATCGGAAATCTCCTAAAAAGCAACATTCGTAGAAACAAAGTCAACAGGAACAAACATTGTGTGATAACACATAACATTCAACTGACTCAAAATGACGATTGAACATCACACAAAAATCACCAAGCAAATATCTATCTATACCTATAAAATAAAAATTAAACCACAACAACACATTCGTTGATTATAAAACAACTGGTGAAAATGATAACAACGTGAGCCCAGCAACAAAATGCACAATCATTTTCGTCACGAGCACTTTCTTCTATACCTGTTATATCACTTCACTTTACCGCCGCTGCCGAACTGGTCAAAAATTATTTTGTTCAAATTAAGTGAAAACTAGCGAAAAAAAACTGACAGCAGAGAAAACAAGTCCGTTCGCGGCAAAGCATACTTCGATGTTTGTTGTCCTAAATTTACGAACACAAATTCAGTTTGCTGTTGACAACTGAACTGACAGCAAGTCACTGTTTAAAAACGTACACAACTGCCCATAATTCAAAAAATGGCTAATGTGCCTTCAACACGAATTCGAGAAAAATGCAATCATAGTGTTTTTGTTATTAGAACAAGTTTTATTAGATTTTAATAACTTTTAAACTACTAATTACAGTTTTTGTCGATTCCGAAATCATGCCGTTGAATTGAAACGAGAAAAGAAGTAGCCAATTTTCTCAAATTATGATTTTTAATCGTAGTAGCCAATTTTTCATTTACAAAGCAAGAGAAATTTGACAATCCGAAATTTGTTTTGTCTAACGTGCATACGTTGTCTTTTATCGCGTTGTGAGTATGTGACACAAATGGCTTTAAATTATCTGCAACAATTCGGTAGCACCAGCGAAAGCGAAACAATGGGCAGTAATTAGCCAGAGGATACAATAGGCAGTAATTAGCTATGCTGTTGCCAAAAAATATCTAAATCAATACTATCTTGTACAACAAAAAACATTGGTTAAAAGTTCCAGTACGCTAAGCTTAATATAAAATATAAAATATATAAATATAAACCAATGTATGGAACCCAGAATCTTTGGATTAACAACCTGGTGCTTGTATCCAGTTGACTTTAAGACCATCACTATTGATGGCCATAAAAATCTCTATTAAAATCACATTGGATGCTGCGCTGGGTATCATCATGCACATTAGACAATTTATCATTTATATTACACATTAGCCATTTAATTTTTCAACCCGTTTACCCCTATAAATCAGTATTTTGAAAATTTTATACAATGGGTACCTTAATAAGGGTGTCAACAATCATGCAACACTTTTTTCCTATTTTGACTAAAATGGCATATTAGCCATTTCTTGAATTATGGGCAGACAAGGGGTTCACCGATAACGGTATAAATTGTACCAAGGCGTTCACAAATGAGTGTATCACTTTCATGTTGCTTCTTTCACTTACGGAATTCATCGTTAATTATGAGTACACCTCAGAGGTTCTGTATGAAAAAGACTATAACTAATTTTGACAGCTGTTTTGTATCAATGTGTTGCTTGTTTTGTAAACAAACGAAAACCTTTATAAAAAGTTAAAGTTTTACTTCAAGCGGAACAATGCGAAGTCTTACGGAAGAAAAGCGAAAATCGAATGTGACCAAGTACTGCACTGAAAATGGATTGTCGCTAAGAAAATTAGCAAATGCAGAAGGTGCTAGTGTATGTGCCCCCTTTCAGAGAACTGATCGATTTATCCACAGATTAAGCACTGTATATAAGTAATTAGTTGAATCTGTTTTCCATTCGTCCGGGGGAAAATGTAATCAATTTGAATAAGTAAACACTCACACTTGATTCATAGCCAAAATTAAAGCCATTTTCCGCTGTAGCCAAAATAAAATAACTTATAGCAATACTCACTGATAAAAAAGCAAAGATAATATCAATGTGTCCGACACATGAATTTTTGCAATGTAATCAACCAATGATAACTATTTGTAACCACACATACTTCCTATGTATACACATAACCTTTAAGTGTGGCCACACATACATTTCATTTGTCATATAAACTTAATTTGTGTTTCTCAGAGGGTTCTGTTTATGTGTGAACACATCAATATTATGTGGAATTTTCCATGGATTTTTGCCAATAAATATGTGTGGATTATTTAACGTGTACGATACCACTAACATCCAAACCCGATCATTAGTTGCGTTAGCATGTTTTGGCTCGATTAGCAGCCGTTTCTTAAAATTGAGGAAGTTATTATTCAGTTTTCACGATTTTTTCGCAATTCATTTGGGTATCCGAGATCGTGTCATGCTGTTGTTGTACGCTTTTATTTCCAAATCGAATCATGATGATGTTGTTCCATTGTTTGCGCCCACCTGCCCCGGCAGATTCTTTGCTAAATTATCGGTTAAGCACACAGTTTCATGGCACAGGGTGCTGGCTGGTGCTGACGTTCCCCGAAATAATTATGTTGTGATCATATCCTTCAACGTCGGACCATAAATCACCCTACCAGCTCGAACAAAGTGCGATCCATCGGACACGTTTGATGAATTTATGATTAATTGGGCCTATTGGTCACGATTTGGCTCAACTGCACTCGTTCGATCCATCGTGAAGAGTTGGGTTGCACTTTCAAGTGCAAAAACGATCCTCTCTTTTGAACTCCGCAAGTCCCTGAAGATGATGGATCCAATTTTCGTCTATTCATTTCACGTCTGTTCGCGATTTTCTTCTCAGCTGTCCAGAAAGTGAACGGTCCATACCGAGGTCTTGCCGCCAACCACTTCGGTGAGTTGCGGGGCCGTAGATCACCCCCGTCGCTTGTGTCGCTGTTCTCCATGATCATTGAACAACAATAAATGAGTTGCGGGAGGTAATCGCTTCCATTTTGATGGACTCTGTGTGATCCGTTGTTGTTGATGATGATGATGATCATCGGCGACGACTAAGAAGCTGTTGACCCTTGGGGGCAAACAAATAAATACCACTCGAATGCCGCCACCGCGTGGAAGGAGATTATCCAAATCTTGTGCGCGCATCTGTCAGCACCATTAATTGCAATATAATAAGATAGCGCAGCAAAGCAAAAAAAAGCAATGAATCTGGGATAGTTGCCTTGCCTTGCCACCTTGGTCGATAATGGTGACCTTTGCATTGGCGCTTCGGAAGAACTTTGCGCACGCTCCTGAATTGGAAAGGAGCATATCAAATTGTAGATTTCGCAAAAACGCCAAGATGCTCTCAATGTCAGATCTTGACATTGTTGTGTGAATGGGGTGGGAACTTTTGGAGCGGGTTTTGTTTGCCGAAAATGGAAGCGGACTTTGTAGATAAAATTGGTTTTCCACTTTTAAGTACATCCGCCCCATGGTTTTTTTTAATCATTTATTTGTACAGGGTCCGTCGTATGTTTGTAATATCACTCTTTTGTTATAACGTATTTGGATGTCATCTATTCAGCTTGTTTCTTCCTAAAATTTAATTTTCGTATTCGTTTTGCCAACCTACTCCAATGACCTTTTGATTGCAATTATAATTAGTGCGTGGAAACTGTATAAAGCGAGTGGAATGTTAAAAAAAATAGTGAAAGCCAATTATCAAACCTCATAAAACCGGCAAGCATGCTGTAAAGGTACCATAAAATGTTACGCTCTCAATATTGATCTGAAGATCTCTAGTTGAAACTACTAGTTTTATTTTGTGCTTCAGTATTTTGATACAGGGCAATGCATTGCATTGAAGCATTTTTGAGGAGCAGCAAGTTTTGAAAAAAAAAATGCCATCAAGGAAGAAAGTATTTTCGAATATGAATTAAAAATCTTTAATTTACAGCCGACAAAGAATATTATAACACTACTCTTAGTGCAAAAACGAGTGTCTGGCAGTGTTCAGTGGCGGTAGCCATATCAACCGTATCTGAATTTATTTATATATGTTTTCAAAAAAATAGCACTGATGTAAAGAAATTATCCACATTAAGTTGTTTCCATGCGGGGGCGACTCCGGCGTAGCGGTTAACATCCATACCTCTCACGCCAGAGTCACGAGTTTGAATCTCACCCCCGGACAAGTTACGAAAATACCCAAAAAATATTTGAGTGACTATGACGGGAAGTGAACCAGCCCAGGGCTGAAAATCTCGATAATAAAGGAATAAAAAAAAAAAAAGTTGTTTCCAAATTCATATGGTGCATTGAATATATGCTTTTTTTCGTATAATATTTACCATAAATACCACACGGCATGGCATATTCTCAAACATATGAAAATAAGTTTAATGTGATAATGAAATTATCTTATATTCAATATTTTGAATTGTTGTAAACTGACACTGATTATGATTTATCATTGAATATCGCGAAAGAAAAAAAAAATAATGACATTTTGTCTCAATACAACCCCGCAATAAAAAAAAACGTCCACAGAAAACATTAAAGTTCATCAGGGTATTGCTACTACTTCCCAGGCAGCAAATGGTTTTATTTTTAACCACGACGTATGAAATAAATCTACAATAAAAAAAAAGTGAGCATAGCCGAGAATGGCAGGAGAGAGTAGTATGTAAGGATTGATAAGGAGCGAGGAGAGGACGGCCATTGTAAGAGACGGATGTGAAAAAGGAGTGATCCGTGCAAATAGATTATGATTTTGGAAACTGTGTTCACCTTAATTGAAGTCCGAAATCCTTACATCTGGCGACGAGGATGATGGAAAAACTAGGGAGTAACATTTTTATTAAAACAAATGGACTTTTTTATCCGCCAATTGGGACAGGTTATTTTTATTGATGAATCAGAACAGGTTCGATCGAAAAATTAGGTCTATTCTGCGCCTCGGTGAGTTGAGCTGATTTAAAAGAGCCGAGTATGGTGAATATATACGTCGCATTATTGCGTATGGATCAAATTAAGAATGAGGTCATCTTATTCGATTCTCTTTAGGCGTCTCAACTCATCGGAGATTAGACCTGAATCTATATAGAGTCAAGTTTTAACTCAAACATCTTAAAACGACAAAGAACATTTCAAATTTATGTCAAAATTTGGATTGGTTCGGATTAAGCGTTTTAAATATCTTCAAAATTATGTCGGGTTATACTGATTCCTTCACAATTCCGAAAATATATAAGTTGTATCGTGCTAAATTTTCAAAGAAAGTTTAAACATTTTTAAGGAGAATTCCGAGGGTTATTTTATCAAAAACCTACTGAGAACTTCGCGGCAGTTCAAAAGAAACATCTATGGGTTTGAGGTTGAACTTAAGAATTGAATTGACATTTAAAGTATTCAAGAGCATCGAAATTCCATAGAAATTTCCCGAAAATTATTGGAGGTATGGCAAAAGAATGTAAACAACTACAGTGAATGCGAAAATAACAAATACATCTACCGTTTTGAGCTGTGTTTAATTTATAAATTTTCAAGTAAAGTTTTCAAAATAGCGTCAGATTTTTAATTAATTTTAAAATTATTAATTATTAATTTTAATATAATTCAAATTTAAAAAGTTCTACAAGAATGGTTTCTTCGGAAAAATTATTAATTCTTATGAAATTTTTGTATTTTGTAAAAGAAAATAAATGTTTTTTGAAATTTTCTAAGTTGGTGGATAAGATGTTTGAAAACATGGTTTTAAAATTTATAAACTTAACACAGTTTAAAATTCAGGCTATTTCTGAGCTACTGTCAAAATTTCAGCTCAATCGATCCTCTGAGTGCCGATTTAGAAAATATGACAATTTTGTATGAAAAACAATTGACATATGACAATTTTGTATGAAAAACTGCAGATGTATTTAATATTTTCGCCACCAACAACCCAAAATAGTCAAGTTCAATAATGCCAAAATAGAACTATTTGATTGAGAATCCAATCCTTTAAAGGAATTTTAAGAATAAATGTTATAAGAAATGTGAAGGGAATTTTTATAAAAATTTCCAAGGAAATACTGAGAAGCGTTTAAAAAGTTATCGAAACTCTGTCTCTTTTAAGTAAATAAGGAACACACTGTTTTTACAAGCAGTGTATATCAGATATTTACTTTCGATATTTGTTCATATGGTTTGATTTTAAGAAAATTAAAAATATTTTTTCAACGGGTCCTGAATTGCAGCATCACTATGATCGATAAATTAAAATATTTGTAGAAAAGAAAAGTTAAATATTAGTTTTAACAGGTTAACAACATTTTCAATAAACATAAGCCTCGAGTACGGCAAGATTTCCCCCTATATTAATGAATAATATTTTACAAAAGTCGAGGAAATTACTAAATCTCATAACTTCGGTAAATTCGGCTATCACCAAACTCAGTAAATTAAAATACATAAAATTTGTTTTCTTGGATAGAGCTGCATGGCAGCTTGTTTGTCAAGGCTGGACCCTTAAACCTTGAATATTTCCCATTACTAGGACGAATACCATGGTCACACTAGCATACGTCGACCCCTTGAGCACCTTTAAAAGTCTTATATATTTTGTCCTCATATAAAAGATGTAGAATTTCTCATGTCATAGTACCCTTCCCTGCATTATTACACCCAACTACTTTGAATCAATTTCTAATTCAAAATGTCTAAGTAGACTATTACATAATTATTTCGAACACTTCCTTGAATCGAAGTTCATAATACTGTCTATGTTGACAGTGCAGAAGTCTCCTCTAGAAATGACTCTTTAATTACTATATGCATTTCATCAATACTGTGTTGTGGATAGTTCAATAATACCAATTGCCTTTTGGGAATGACACACAGGCCCATTATGCAGTCTATGTCAACAACTAGTGGTACTGAAGCCAACCCTAATACATCTAGGATTTCAGGAAGTTACCTGATTATATGTTACCTTCTTCTTTATTTTCTTGTTGGAGAGATATTGCCACTGCAACCATTGATTTGCTTTATTGTGGCGTATGTTAGCCTTACTTCTAAAACTACATTTTTGAAAATATTATCGTTAATGAATATACTTCTATCTCCATATTTTGCTTATGGACATTCGTTGGCTTCGAAACTTCTAATCAATCTGGGAAATCTATACTCTGCTAATTTTTTCGTACATTATTGCAAAAACTTCTTGCATAACAAAATTAAACAAATTAAACAAAACAAATTAAAAGTGTTTCAAATCTTTAGTTTCTACTTAACAGGCTCTTAATTTTACTGTCGCTATTATTTTTGTTATGAGTCTTGAGGTTTTAATATTGATAGAAATAAAAATAAGAAAGGAATTATTTTTCAAATACCTACTAAGCGTACAAAACAAGTAAATGGAACTAATAAATCAACTTTTTACAAAAAAACACCGCAATATACTAGTTTTGTGCGCATGCCTGCTAGTGAATACCTAAGTGGACCCTCTGCGTTTTATTTCGATTTTGATCTGGTGAACTCTTGTACTGAGAACGATATCTAATTTCATAGGCGTAGTCAGGGAGAGGGCAGGAGTAAGGCGACTGCCTCCCTGACTGGGCAATCAAATTAAGGCTTTGTGAAATTTATTCTGGAACGCAATCATCTCCCTAAAAAATATGTATTCCTAGAAATGACCTCTGAAAAATGGCCTTTGGGAAATGGCTTCTGGGAAATTATCTCTAGGAAATTATCTCTTGAAAATGGACTTTGGGGAATAGCATGTGGAAAATTACGGAAAACAACAATTTCCCGAAAAAAAAATTAAGGACAAAGATCAACTCAGAAAAATGGCCTCTCTTGAATGGGCTCTGGGCAATGGGAAAATGAGTGATTCAACGAAGTGGTCTCTGGAAAATGGCCTTTGAAAAATGGCCTCTAGATAATGGCCTCTGGAAAATGAATTACTGGAAATGCTTTCGGTTTAAAACTAAGTATCAATCATATAAGTAGACCGGTTTAACATTTTTGTCTTAATTCTATTTTTATAGATATTGTGAGAAAAATATTTTTTTAGTTGATTTTTATTCATTGTTAGATCAATTGTGATGCAGTATTCGTTATAGCAGTACATCATTTTATTTATGGGTTCATTTCGGGCAAAGTTAGTGAATTGATTATTTATGTAGAATAAATTTCTGCTTCTTAAGTAACGGGTGGGAGCGTAGAAGTCGAGCTACTCTAAAATTTCTGCGTCATTTACTCTTTGCCCAATAACATCGTTTATAAATGATAGAACAGCAAACTCACGTCCTTTTTCAAGACCATCTATTTTAATGGCCATACATCGAGATTCATAAGAAGGTAACCGAAGAGAGTTCCATCCTAACTCACGCAAAGCATGCAATAAAAACTGTTTCTGCACTGATTTAATACGGTCTTTATGTGTATTCTGTTATGGATCCCACACCAAGCTGCAGTACTTAAGAAGGGGTCTTACATATGTTACATACAACGTGATACAGTAAAGATCGTTGAAATGAAAACTAAACTTTTTGATGAGCATATTACTTGCTCTGTAAATTATACTGTATGACTCCCAAATCTCTAACTAAATTGCATCTTTGGACAGTGTGTTCACCTATAGTTATGCCCAAGTAGCACACTACGGCGATTATGACTTAGCAAGTCATATTTATGTTATCTCAACCGAATGGCAACAAGTGTGCTACTAGGGTGGTGTCTTGCCCATCTTTTCTAGATTATGTCTAGCTATGATATGCGGAGAATGAGTATACACTAAGGTCTTTTTTGCACGGTTTTTTTTACACGGGTTGTTTTTGGCGATAACTCCAGAACGGAACAACTTATCGACCAAATTCTAATCACATCTTACGTCTTGGGCCAAAAGTAATCATATAGCAGTTTTTCAAAAAATTCACAATTTTTGGTGTAAATACTCAAAATTTTAAAAGCTGTTTTTTGACCTTTGCATGGTAAGGTAACGCATACAAAAAATATCGGAGCAATACAAAATGTATAAGCATGTTAATTTATCAACTCTATTTAGTCTTTTTTTACACGGTTCCATACTAAAAGTGGAACGTATCCCCCGTGCAAAAAAAAAAAACGTTAGTGTATTCATCATCCAAACTCAATAATTTATTGAGTTTTAATCTACATTTAACCATTTAGGCTTATATCAGATTATTATGCCAACAGTTATTGAAAAAAAAAACAACTATTATCAGACGCAAACTCTTGAGCGAAGTGGATGTAATGTTAATATATCTGAGATCTCATGGATCTAATTGTCGATATACGAACTTAAAATCCTATCCAGTACAGTGGGATTAGTGAAAAGAGTAAGGAAGAGGGTATACGCACTTTACTCCTTCTAAAATGGTTACTCATTCAAACTATTTCTGAAGTGAGCAACGTACAAAAACAACATACACTGGGAAAAAAACCGAACAATTCCGAGAGATTATGTATTGTGTTACATTTAAAATTAGAAATATATTAAGGAAAAAACAAAATTCTACACCCTTGCGAGCGGCCTTCCGGGAGTAAACCGGAACATTCGCCATGGCGGTTTTTGAGTTCTTTCTTCGTTATATTATTCATTTGTATTTTATGTTATATATATTTAAGAATATGACAGGGTTTTTCTGCTAATTTGAGCCGCTTTCGTCTCAAATTGTCATTTTCCTGTCCATCTTCATTAAGACAAAAGTGTCAGATGGAGATTAATAATAAATGAATAAATAAATTCCTCCTCAGCTTCCGCGACAAAATTGTTGGAGTAGACCTTAAGATTCTGGTTGATGCAGAAGTTCTAGATGGGACGCAGCTGGCGGACGTTGGGTTCGCCGACTTGGATACCACATCGATATTCAGCCGCTCCATCGCCTCCAACGATCGCTTCGAGTAGTGGGCCGACTCCAGATCCAGCCAGAACACCGCGTCTTTGCCCTTATGATATTTTTTGATGAACGAAGCAACTTCAGGCAGGCATTTCGTACTGTACGCCTTCACAGGCAGTCCGGAGCAAAAGAAAAGCGGCTTTGACATCTCCTTCTCGCTGATTGTCAGCCACAGAAGCACCTTCTTGGAGAACTTGGTGTGTGAAATGAACTACACCTCGGAGCTCACTTCGTTCGTGGGAGAAGTAAAATACAAAGTGCCCTGCCAGTTGTTGCCATCCAGCGTAAGATAGGTCTCGCCGTCTATCGACACCGTCACGTCGCAATTCGCCGTGAAAATCGAGTTGACCATTTTATTCAATCGCTGCCGCTGCGTCATTGCTTGTAACTCTGAAACCAGTGGTCGTGACTTCCGCTTCCTGACATGTATGTTCATGTTCGACAGGTACGTTTTCACTTTTTGGCCGCTTGAACCGACCTCCCTGCAAAGCGTACGCAGTAATGTAGCCACTTTTCCCTCGGTCTTCCTCTTCAGCATCCTTTGGATCTTCTTGTCGCTCGGGGTCGTCGGCCGACCGATGCTCTGATTGTTGTCTAATAATGCCAAGATGTTGTAGATCCCGGCATCCACAAAGTGCCGCACGATGTCCGTTTTTGACGCGGCAGGGTTCCGTTCTTTGAACGCGCATGCTTCTGAACGAAGAAACAATTGTCTGCCACCAGACAGAATACTTCTTGTAGCAGCAAAGGAGAGATTCTCTAAACTACCGTAACCGTCCGATGCACCAATTACACATCAGTCAATACAACTCCAGAGAGGAGAGATTGTCAACCCCTACACGCTTAATGACGAACTTCTCTGACTGACCCCCGGCAGGAAATCCAACTAGATGTCACATGGATGCATGAATGCTCAATAAACGCCACTCGAAGAAATACAAAATGTTGATTCACAAAACCTTACCGACAATATATTATGATTGGTGAAGCCATATAAACACTATTATCGAGGACCGATGTGATTTGTGATTTCTTAAATCAAAATTATGCTTAGGGAAGGTCCATTAATTACGTCACGCAGTAGGGGGGGAGGGGGGTTTTGAGAAAACGTGACGATCCATACAAAAAAATTTGAAGGTCCATACAAAAAACGTGACAAGGGGGGGGGGGTTTAGAAAAAGGCAATTTTTGCGTGACGTAATTAATGGACGTTCCCTTATTGAATAAACTATATTGATAGTACCTTATGGTCGATTGACAGTTTTTTTCTTCTTCCTTTATTATCGAGATTATCAACCCTGGGCTGGTTCATCTTCCGTCGTAGTCACTCAAATATCTTTTGGCTTTTTTCGTAACTTGTCCGGGGGTGAGATTCGAACTCGTGACTTTGGCGTGAGAGGTATGGATGCCAACCACTACGCCGGGGTCGCCCTCTGTCCGATTGACAGTTGTTCCATAGAAATCCTTTAAGAATTGCAAAGTTATAGCACATAGAACTTTTCGGGTGAGAAACAATATGGGAGGCTGTCACTATCAATCAAATCAAAATGTATGTAATTAGTGTGCTGTGTTGCTAAAGCCAAGCTATTATAAAATTGAACAAGCCCCAAGAATTTTAGTTTTATTCCAGTCGTATAGCACTCCTACCGGCTTTGTTGATATAACTACATTCAAAACTGTTTTGTCTACCAACACCTCCGCCCTTTTCAAACCCAAATTTGTACAAAGTGGCCCACTCTTATAGGCTGTTGTGAAGATAAGTTAATAGAATCGTTATAAGACCATAAAGATTTTGAAAATGTTCTAGTGAAAGATGTTTGACCACTTGAGAACATTCATAAATCCTACTGGCTGCCATGAAAACCGAATGGCCACAGCAGTCAAACTTCACTGTGATATCGTGATTGATTTTTATTGTTCTGCCTATCTTGATAGCAAAATATCCAAAACCAATTGAGTTTTTTTTACAGCGTATCCAAATCATATGCGCATTTAATGTGATGGTGAATACTGGGACGATAAGAGCCGAAAATTAATGTGCCTCGGAAATTATGCGAGTGTAATTATTCGACGAACTAGCCTTCAACATGGAAGCATCAGCAACACAATTCCAAGGGACAGACCCCATGACCCGACACAGGATACCACAACTGCAGCATTCCTACCGGCTAACAGGTGCAGTAAGCATTCGTAGTACTTGGAAGCCGTTGAGAACCTTGAGGACCTGCAGTTCATAGTGTACTCTTCAGCTGTGGCTGCAGATTACGGACACTGGGATTACGGACGTACCCACAAGGAAACGCTGAAGGGCACGTACACCCCAACGCACAAAACCCGCATGGATGAGGAGGTTGGAGAGCTGAATCACAATACTGCGGACTAAAATTCGTGGGCAGTACAAGAGGGGAAACCGATCAGCGAGGCTAGTTCGTCACGTGGCTGAAATTGTCAAGCCCGTAGAGCTCCGAGACCTCACTGAAGCTGATATTACTGAGGTCCTCGGCACCCATGTACAGCGATTGGGTGTTCTTGCTAAACGGATGCGTCGGTATGGGTAAAATTGGAAGCGGAAGGAACCCCAAAATTTCAACACTAACGAACGGAAGCATCTGTCCAATGGATTGGTAAATCTATATGTGGTTCTATGGCGTCTGATAAACAATAATTCACGCTCACGCAATTGTCGAGAGGGGTGCATAAAATGATACATTGAATAACAACGAGGGACATTTGAGATTTCTTTTTATCAGGTCAAACACGAAGGGCCTTTGCAAGTTAATCCGCCTGGAGTCAAGCTTTTCAAGAGCGATGATACACAGCGGCATGTGTAATCGGGCAGGTCCACTGGGTTCGACCAAGGCAGCTGACGAAGAGCAAAACGTACAAAGCTGCGCTGCACACGCTTCATCCGTTTGATTTGCGTTGCATGAGACGGCATCTACACGCAAATAGTATATTCCAGAATGCTTCTAACTAATGAGCAGTATAGCGATTTGAGTGCGTAAATATCGTTGAAGCTCGTGGTACAGCGTCGTACGAATCCTAGGGCTGTGAACGCTTTAGCGGTAGTTATGTAGACATGCTCATTGAACCGTAGTTTACAGTCGATGTTTACTCCAAGGCCACGGATGGATTCAACGCGTTCCAAGTTAACTGGTCCAACCGAATATTCGAATTCAATTCTAGACTACCGACGAGAGAATGCAATGGGCTTACACTTGTTGATGTTCAATTCCATACCATTCTCAAGGCACCATCGTTGTAGTTCATCTATATCGGCCTGAAGCGCGCAGTCAAGGTGAGAGGTTACAATGCGATAAATTTTTAGATTGTCAGGGTAGAGTAATTTTCCTGATTTCAGCCGAAAGCATAGATCGTTTATGAACAATATGAAGATGAGTGGGCCCCGAACGCTGCCTTGTGACACACCAGATGTGACGGAAACGACGCGAGAGTGCGATCCGTTGATGTTGACAAACGCATTACGGTCAGACAGATAAGAGCGCAACCACTCTGTAATCCAATCTGGAAATCCCCAGTATCTAAGCTTCGCAACAGCAAGATCGTGAGGCACTTTGTCGAACATTTTGGAAAAGTCGAAGTAAATGGCATCTATTTGACGTTGATACAAAATTGGTTAACGTCATGGGATTCGTTGTTGTTGAACGCTTCTTAACAAATCCGTGTTGAAACTCATGGTTGAGAAGCAGCGTAGAGGACATCATGAACAAATCCTTCGAACACTTTAGCCAGGCAGCACAAAATGGAAACGCCACGATAATTCTCAACTGCATGACTAGATCCTGCTTTGAATATCGGGCAGATCGAAACTGTCTTCCACAGTTTCGGGAAGGTACAGTGGCGAAGCGAGCTGTTGAAAATGATTGTCAAAGGACTTTGCAGAGACTCAGCACATTCTTTAAGGAACAACGGCAGAAGGTGGTCGGTCCCAGGTACTTTGGAAACGTCTAGCTTATTAAAGGCAGACGTGACATCATGCTGTGTTATTTCGAAGAGCGGCAGATTCAGGTCGAATATAGGGCAATTCCTGAGGCTGTCAGGTGAAAATGCTGGCGAATTAGTACTGATTAGACCAGTCCATTGACATCCTCGTCATTCATCCAGATAAGCTGGGGAAGATTATAATCACCCACAACAACGATTATGTCGGAATCCAAAATACGTTCACTTGGCTGCTGAATCACTATAGAGTGCGAGAAAAAAAATGTGGTTGCAAGAGGAAGAGGATAGGGATAATGAAATTTGAAGCATGGTCGCTACCATATTTACTGCCCAGGATATTCGCGAGGCTACCCGGTATACCAGGAATTGGGCTGCACCAGGACCGGATTTTTTGCACAACTTCTGGTATAAAAAGTTTTCCTCAATCCATGGACGAGTGGCAGAGTGCTTCAATATGATACTAGAGGACTCCCAGTGGATTCCAGAATTCATTACCTACCCCTCTACCTATCTTCTTCCCAATATCAAAACACGGCTAATCCAGCGAAGTACAGGCCCCTAACATGCCTTTCAAGCCTGTACAAAGTACTCTTGTCAGTAATCAACCGAAAGGTGCAAAACCATTGCGATGCGAACAATGTCGTGACCGAAGAACAGAAGGGCTGCCGGAAAAATACGCAAGGCTGCAAAGCTCAGGTCATCATCGATGCAGTTATTGTAGGTCAGGCTAGCCAGAAAAGGAAAAACCTGAGCATGGCATACATCGACTACAAGAAGGCGTACGACTCAGTTCCTCACTCGTACCTTATCAAGGCACTGCAGTTGTACAAGGTAGATGGTGGAATCATCAGGCTATTACAGCATGCAATGGGCATGTGGAGTACATGTCTTTACATTACTGACGGAGCAACGGTGCTAAGATTTTCCAAGGCGATATCTTTAGCCCGCTGTGGTTTTGCCTTGCGATGAGTCCCCTTAGCAGAACACTAAATCATTGCAACTATGGCTACCATTTGAAAAGTGGAGGAAGAGCTACCAATGTTACCCACACCTTCTACATGGACAACTTAAAGCTGTTTGCGGAAACAGTTGGAAAGCTGCACAGACTCTTGCAGCTTGTAACGGTGTTCAGTAACGATATTCGGATGGAGTTTGGAATCGATAAATGTAGAACAGTCAATCTTCTTCGGGGTAAAGTGTCGGATTCCGGTAGTTTTCTCATCAACGAACGAGATTCGGAATATGGTTGAAGGCGAGTCCTACCATATCAAGCTGATACCTACCTGTATCAAGTCAACCGTGTTCTGTGGTCGCAACTGTCGGCCGGGAACAAGATAAAGGCAAGTCGAGTTATGAGTACGAGACACTGAAGAAGTCTGCACATTGTAGATGAAATACGCATATCTGTCATGATAAGCAAAGGTAGGTGGAATTAAATAGAAAATACTATTTTTTCTTCTCACTTCTAGTTAGTTAAAGATAAAGGCGATTAACACGTTTGCCGTTCTCCTGTTAACCAAAACTGATTTGGAGGCAATAGAACGGAGCAGTACGAGTGGCGTTCACCAAGCATCGCATGCATCACCCAAAGTCGGCCATCTAGAGAGTCACCCTGCCACGTACTGAAGGCGGAAGAGGCTTTTCCGATATTCATGCGCTATGTGTTTCCCACATCCATTAGTAGCGGATGTACTTAATTGAAAACGAAGTCTAGTGAGCTGTTTGTGAAACAGACCATGGGTTCAGCGCCCTCCATCTGGCACAGGAGGACTGTCAGCTGGGATGCGACCTAAAAACTATCGACGATAAAGTTGCATCGTGGAAGCTGAAGGAACTGCAAGGGACGCACCCCATCAGTTGGAACAAGCGCTTGTCGACAAAGTAGCGTCGAATATATGGCTGGTGCGAGGTGATCTCTTCTCAGAGACTGAAGGTAGCCATCTAACACCGGGTAATTGCGACGGTACGTGCCCTACTACAAGTACCTGTCAGACCCGGTTCTGGAAAAAAAGTTTCATAAAGCTGTACTGGGATCGCGAGATCCTAACGGAAATCCTCATCCGTGCCAATCGCCCTGACATCGTGGTCTACGATAAAAGGAAGAAGAGTGTAGCTCTCATTGATATCGCTGTACCGCTGGATCGTAACGTCCATTCAACGTTCTCTACCAAGATAACGAAATACCACAATTTGGAGGCGGAGTTGAGGCAGATACGGCATTTAAAGGAAGTCCGTATAGCTCCGGTTCCTTTGAAGAGTTCAAGTTGCAAAAGGAACTGAACAGCATTCAGAAAGCAGTGAACGTTAACGTTAGCTTTTTTACTGAACAGTGAGAAATGATTACTGCTGCATTGTTCTCGATTTAAATCCATAAATAGATAAATTTTTGTTCGATACTTCATAACAATCTTTGGTTGTTATTACATTATTTTTGATTTGGTAGAACTCTCATGGAGGCATAAAGAAAAATACACGCAAACAAGCAACAACGTCAGACTGTGCACGATGCTGTGCGAATACTCATAAAAAGGTGGACTCTGCTTAGCTTGATTAGAATAAGTCAACCCCTTTACAATTTTCCTAAATTTTGATTCTTAATTATCTTGAAAACCACAAAAAAAAATTGATTGTTTTGTATCATAAAATAATTGATTACTTCTGATAACTGTTCATCATAAATATGCATTACCTTGCTGCTACTTGCAATGAATTCTTATCGATTTTCTTACTAGCACCAAATTTGTCTTTCAAGACAAAACTCCATATCATATAATATAGCATCGAAAACAACCAGGAACCATCTTAAAACTGAACCATCATTCCAACACACTGTCACAATCCATAAAACGGCTTCATAAATAACCATTTTACTACCGACTGAAATGTGCAAGATCATCCATTGGAGATCTAGTCGACCATCTTCCTGACCTTGAACGGTTCAATTGGACCCTGCCGTGGGTGAGTGCCGTGCAAGATTAAACGCAAAGTACCTTCATTTTACGCCTGTAGCTGCTGCCCAGATCGGTTTAACTCACATGCAAAATTAGCCCATACTAGAACGACTCGCATCGCCGTGGAGACGAATCAAGAACATCAATTTGACCGAAAGAGGAATCTCAAGGAAATCGATTGGTCTGCACTAGATCCGGGAGAGTTGCCAACGATCATCATCGACGACCGACGGAGGGGGCGCAATTAGCCGTGGAGCTGATGAGCAGCGGCTTCTGGCTCGAAAGAAGGGTCTCCTCATTAGAGACAGATTCTTCTCCGCGTCGTGCTCTATGCTGAAATTGTCATCTCATCTTCATCGTCGTCGACAGAACATGGATCGATCCGAGGTAAAGAACTCGATGGACCATCGGCAGAAAGAGCGGTGTGTGTGCTTTGCCCGCGCAGGTTGGCATTTAGCGGAATCGAAAAACGTGACTCCGTTTTGCAGCTGATGGATTTAATTTAGGTTTTGTGTTTATTTGGTTTGATCACATTGAACTTCTGTTGGCGAATGCGAGTGCGAGCGGGATGGGGGTTTGGGGGGTTGGAATCGTTCTGGTTGTTCCGGCCCAACGAAATTTTTCGAGGTGTGCAGAAAATGGGGGTTGGCTGACTGGATGTTTGAAATTCTTGGAAATTTCAAGGCTGGAGATTTAGACGAAAAAAAAACCACGTTGCTATGACGGATTGCTGTCGCACGTTTTTCGCTGGTTTATGGAAACAATCGGTCGGTGAGCGGTGCTTGGGAATAATTGCAAGGCGGAACGTCTGTAGACGGGCATCACCTTACAAATTACTAAATGAGCTAATTTATAAAAGAGCAACTTCACATGACACTTTTGGAACTTTACGGGGCAGATTCCGTGGAGCGATAAAGCTCACTCGAACACATGGTTATGGCGATGGGCTGAGAAATCTAGCAGGTTGTAGACAAATGACAAGTGCATACGAAGAAACGGTGGGAGTGTGCAGTTGAAATTAAAGAACGACTGAAACATGCAGAGGGAGGGAGTTTTTGAAATCGATGCGATCAGGTAGAGACAATCTAGCCGGAGAACTGCCATGCCGAGGCCGGGCGGAATGTCACCGTCATCGTCGTCATATTTCCAGCTCTAGAAAGGTGACTTTTTGTTTATGGAAGTATGATTTAATGATTGCATTGAATCGGCATAAAAATTTGTGCCACCAAAAGCGTCCTACTTGTCGTAAGGTGATATTCAAAGTTCAGCTATTCTTTTCTGTCAGAGTTCTAAATGCAAATTAGGAGAGTGGTATTGGCACAATCAATTGTGGGCTTGAATGGTGTTCATAATTACAATAGATCGTGCCTTTCGTAAATTTATCACCCCGCAAAGGGTATCTTCATTTAAGATGGAACAGTTGTCGTTAAATGCCTTCGAACGATTAACCTGGTTGGAAATAAGTGCCCTCAAAGGGGCTCGGAAAGCTTTGGTAGATTGAACTAGTTATTCAAAATTAACACGCTTATGAATTCCAAAGTAACGTGTATTTGTAAAGTGATATTTTAAGGATTCAAAACTGTACGTTTAATTGTCAGTTGCAATCCTTTGATACGCATAAAAAATAGTGCCTCCAACTCCAACTAATACCATCATTTCGCACGCGACAGAAATCCAATCCAGCATGATAACGAATTTGCTGTCGACGATCGTGACTTGATTCCTGGTACGTTTCCAGATGATCTTATCAACTTAGCGAAAAGGTAACTAGATGGTTTTTAGTAAATGCAAGTTTAGATTTGGAAGTGAATACATAGTTTGGCAAATAAAGCCTTTCCACGTAAAATTTTGGCCACTTTTCATTCAATACAGATTTTGAATTATTTCACGGATCACTGAAACGTTTCACTTATATGACTTATAAACTCTCCACTATATTTCGCGGTTCATCATTCTTGTTACATTCAATAAAATGACGTCGAATCAAGAGGAAGTGTGCGAACGGCAGTGAAATCCAAATTTATCGGTAAGCTATCTTGCCAAGAAACTAAAACTACCGAAAAATACCGTGTTTTGTGTTTGTAAATCATTTGACGTGACAGGAGATCGGAAGGTTGGAATTGGAACAAATAAAAAAGTATGCTCCCGACTAATGGACAAAAAGGTGGCAGTCATTATTGAGAAAAATACCAATCTTTCTGTGCGAAATTTTGCTCGCAATGTTGGGAAATCAAAATCATACGTACACAGATAAAAAGAAACATTGAATTTTCTGCGTTTCTAATGCACATAAAGGGAATGCTAGATATGGCAGAAAATAATGGGATATTTTATGTAAAATTAAGCCAGATAACGCCTGAATCAAGCCTGTTGTATAGAAGATTGCAAACATTGTTGTATGGCGCACCAAGGACTACAACCAATTGCGTTGCTTACGCCTTCCTTGGCTTGAAATTAAACGAGCGAAAATTTTACGCGCTTGTTAAAATTAATTATTTTTTTCTGTGTACAAAAAATTAAGCAAAGACAAGGACTGAAGGCGTACAAAGTGAAAAAGGTGCCCAACCGGGATGACAAGCAAGATTTCACTGCAAAAAGTCGTGCTAAAGTGCACAACGCCAATTTTTTGCAAACATTTTCTTGTATCATAATGGACGACGAAACATACGTACTTGAAGACTTTAAACAACTTCCAGGTCTGGCTTTTAATTTCGCAATGCAAAGAAACGCCGCTGCCGAACATTTCCAGACATAGAAGCTGTTCAAATTCCCGAAGATGTATTTGATCTGACAGGCCATTTGTAGTTGTGGTCGAAAATCTAGAAATTTCGTCCTTATCAGCACTATCAATAAGGATGTGTACGAGAGAGAATTTCTGCAAAAGCGGTGGCTACCGTGTATCAGAAGCCACGACTTTCCCGCTATGTTTTGGCTTAATTTGGGCTTTTGTCACGTTGCAAAACCCGTTAACTCTATTATTGTGAAATAAACAATCGGTTTTGTAGATCTACGTGTAAATTATTTTTCTGCTATTATTTTGTTGTCCAAAATTTAACGTGGACAGGCTTTAAAAGGTTTTAAAAACGTAATTCAAGAATTTAATATTACTAGCCTCTAATTTCATTCGTTGATTTTTTTTTAAATTCTTATTGTTTTTTAATCAGATGTTGGGATGTCCTCTTTCAATAATATCAACACGCACAATCGTTTAATCAATTAAGTCACATTTATTTATTCACTGTATAATTGACACCGTTTACTATCGCGTCCGCTCGCTTCGACCGATTTAGCCTATCTGCCTTGTCGTTGCTTGTTGCTCTCACACTCTCTTTCGTAGCCAGGTTATAACATTGGCAGGTATGGCGAGCGCCGAGGGGCGCGACCCTACATCAGGAAGCTTGAGACTGAGCAAAAACATTTCCAATACTGGACCGGAAAATGGTAAGGTACCGTGACGAACTGCTAAACCTAGTGTTAAATGGTCTAAACAAGGTGGCAACGGTTGCTTTTCAGTAAAATAAATGTTTATAAAACCACATTGAATTGCTTAAAATCACCAAATGCCTTATTTTATGTTTACTTTATAATTAAGAAAATACATGTTGAGTTCGATCCTCTCGCCTTGTCTTCAATGAACAGCCTTAGACGCTTCTCAAACGCTTCGCAACTGGTACGCACCGCTTTTTGAGGCATTTTGTCCCAAATATTGATCAAGAGTGAGTCCCGAGCAGCACAATTGTTACAAATCGGTTAAAATAACATGAATAAAGGGTGTCCACGATGAAATTGCCACACACAAAATTGATTCGCAAAATTCGAGTTTTCATCCGATTGCCATCAAATTTTCAGGGATTGAGAAATAACTATTAAACTTCATTTTACCATTTTACTCGTATTTTATTTACAGTCCATACACAGATGCGTATGACCTTATTGTCCGCATACCACTTCAGCACGTCCTTGGAATAGTGGCATGAGGCCAAATCCGGCCAGAAGATTGTTGGGACGTTGTGGGCCTTCAGGAGAGGATGCAACCGCTGCTGGAGGCACTCTTTTATGTACACCTGTCCGTTCATCGTGTCCTGGGTCACGAAAGGTGCACTCCGCTTCCCGCACGTGCAGATGGCTTGCCAAACCAGGAATTTCTTCGCAAATTTGGACATCTTCTGAGTGCGGACATGCTCCGGAAGGCTGAACTTATCCTTGGCCGTGAAAAACAGGTTGCCGGGGATCTGTTTGAAGTCGGCCTTCACATATGTTTCGTCGTCGATGATGCAGCATTCAACTTTCGTCAGCATGTTGAGGTACAAGTTCCTGGCACGGATTTTGGCGGACTTGTTCTGCTTCTCGTCGCGATTAGGGGCCTTTTGTACCTTGAACGTTCGAAGCCCAGCCTTAGTTTTGGCCTTCTGGCTTAGGTGCAGCTTCTTAGCCACATCCCGAACGGAGGCGTTCGGATTTCGGTTGAAGGCCCCAACTACGCGGCTGTGATTTTTGGTGTTGTACGGAATACTTTTTCCTTCACTTCTGGGCTTCCGATCGGTGGTCAACCGTTCCTCGAACCGCTTAATCACTCGCGACACCGTGGAATTCGCGATTCCCAACGTTTTAGTGATGGAACGATGCGAGAGATCCTTGTTCGCGTGATGAATGCGCAAGATTTTATCACGCACGAGCTGTTCTTTCGACTCCATTTCCGCGAGTTTTGATCACAGGACCTTAAAACTTGCAGGATGTAAATAATGCACTGAACAATGAACTAAATCCACCCAAATTTTCATTAAATTCTACCCAACGGTTAAAAAGTTAGAGCAATTTCATAGTGTGGCAATTTCATCGTGGACACCCTTTATGACTCAATCTTGATCTTTTGTGCCTCCAATTTTTTTGAACTTGTATCCTCAGGGAAAGAAATCCAAACGATTGAGATCTGGTGATGATGCACGCACTTTTGTGATGGAAAAATGTTTGGCGACACTCATGTGCTGTTTTTGGTTGATGAGAAAGGCAGAATCCTGTTGACAATAGTAATTTCCGTTTGAAATCGATAAATTTCGATACGTGGAGTACACAGGTAGCATGGCAATAATTAGTTGTAATAACTTGATTACAACCCGGTAACAACTAGACAGCTCAAGTGTAAAGTCACTGTACCCCGATAATTTTGGCTCACTGGTTTTGTCAAATCGAACTAATCCTAGAACAAATTATCAATGGAACGTATTTACATCAACTATTATTTTCGAAGCTGTGGAGCTCATATTCGTATTTGATGAATATAATGCTGACGATATGTTGTATTTTTTCTTAGATGTTAAACGGTAGATATTTTTACCCTTCTTACAGAGAATATATAAAACCATAAGCACTCTCGAAAGCAAGCAAGACGTGAATAAATGACAGCCTACATTACTTTTTAAATGGCGCACTATACTGCTGAATATGTGACGCTTTGAAACTAACTAACTAACTAACTAAAAATCATATTAGTTTGATTTGACTATCTACGGTGGTTAAAACAAATTAGAATTTTAAGTAATTGTTTCGGGAATTAAGTGATTAAGATCAACTGACATACATTTGAATTTATCATTATATTGGTTGTATCATTCCGGAAAAACTGACGCGGTTGATCAAAGCAACGATGGATCGAGTGATGCGTGTCGTCCGAGTATCAGGGACGCTCTCGAGTCCCTTCGAATCTCGGAGAGGGTTACGGCAAGGTGATGGATTGTCGTGTTTGTTGTTTAACATTGCACTGGAGGGTGTGATTCGAAGAGCTGGGATAGACACGAGTGGCACGATCTTCAGGAAGTCTGTCCAACTATTTGGCTTCGATGACGACGTTGATATCGTAGCACGTAACTTTGAGACGATGGCGGAAACGTACATCAGACTTAAGGCTGAAGCTGGTAGGATTAGGCTTGTGATTAATGCGTCGAAAACAAAATACATGAAGGGAAGAGGCTCACGAGCAGACAATTTTAGCCTCCTAGTACGACTTTAGATCGACGGTGATGAAATCGAGGTATTTGACGAATTCGTATCTGGGCTCATTGGTGACCGCTGATAACGACACCAGCAGAGAAATACAAAGGCGCATTATGGCTGGCAATCGTGCCTACTTTGGACTCCGAAGGACGCTAAGATCGAACAAAGTTCGCCGAACCACAAAGTTGACCATCTACAAGACATTAATTAGACCGGTAGTTCTCTACGGCCACGAAACGTGGACATTGCTAGTGGAAGACAAACGCGCCCTTGGAGTCTTTGAGCGGAAGGTGCTGCGTACGATCTACGGTGGAGTGTAGATGGAAGACGGAACGTGGAGGAGGCGAATGAACCACGAATTGCACCAGTTGCTGGGAGAACTTCCCATCGTACACATCGCAAAAATTGGTCGACTACGATGGGCTGGGCATGTCGTAAGAATGTCAGACGACAGCCCTGTGTAAATGGTTCTCGAAAACGAACCGACAGGTACAAGAAGAAGAGGCGCGCAACGAGCAAGGTGGATCGATCAAGTAGAAGGCGACCTGCGGACCCTCCGCAGACAGCGAGGCTGACGATTGACAGCCATGGACCGAATAGAATGGAGACAACTTTTGTGTACAGCAGAGGCCACGCCGGCCTTAGTCTGATTGGTAAGGTAAGCTTAATCAAGTCTTACAGCGAGGTGAGCCCATTGCTGGCGGATTTAGCTTCCGTGCTACAATGCACAGTGGGAAAAAACGGACCCAAATTCCCACAGATGAGACGCCGCTGGATTGGCTGCTTGAAATATATCATTTCTTATGGGAAATTTGCCAAAAAATGGATTGGTGCCATTTTCAGCCTGCGCCGAGCCCAGGAAATGGTCTATTTTACCCCATTTACCCCTCAAAATATGTCTTTTTTAGTTGGCATCAATGTTACTACAATCTCCGCTGAATGGTTTGCCCGCATAGAATCCTCTTTCATATTAAAAACTCTGGGAAATCGAATGGTGCAAGTTTCATTCCAGTTCCGAGCTCGGAAAGTGGCTTATTTTTGCTCTATTTCCCATTAATTTGAGATTTTCTTGTTCGTACCCTTTCAGCTACAATCGCTGCCAAAGTTTTTAGCTGAAAATAGCCTTTCTTACGTGAAAAAGGCTAATAAATTGACTGGTGTTATTTTCGTTTGGATAGAGAATCGATAAACTGTCCATTTTGCCCCATTTAACCCTATCTTTGAGTGTTTTTAAGCTTTAATTCATATATCCACAATCGCCGCTGAATTTTCTACATGAAAAAGACCATGCCGTACGTGAAAAATGCTGAGAAATCAAATCGTGCCATTTTCAGCCTGCGCCGAGCCCAGGAAATGGTCCATTTTACCCCATTTACCCCTCAACATGTGTCGTTGGCATCAATGTTACTACAACCGCCGCTGAATGGTTTGCCTGCAAAGAATCTTATTTCATATTAAAAACTCTGGGGAATCGAATGGTGTAAGTTTCATTCAGTTCCGAGTTCGGAAAGTGGCTTATTTTGCCCTATTTCCCCATTAATTTGAGATTTTCTTGTTCGTTACCCTTTCGGTACAACCGCTGCCAAAAATAATGGCTGAAAACAGCCTATCTTACGTGAAAAGTCTAAGAAGTCGAATGGTGTTATTTTCGTTTAGATACACAAACGGAAAACTGTCCATTTTGCCCCATTTAACCCTATATTTGTGTGTTTTAAGCTTTTATTCATGTATCCACAATCGCCGCTAAATTTTCTACATGAAAAAGACCATGCCGTACGTGAAAAACGCTGAGAAATCAAATCGTGCCATTTTCAGCCTGCGCCGAGCCGGAAATGGTCCATTTCTACCATTTACCCCTCAAAATGTGTCTTTTGAGTTGGCATCAATGTTACTACAATCGCCGCTGAATGGTTTGCCAGCATAAAATCCTATTTTATATTAAAAACTCTGGGAAATCGAATGGTGCAAGTTTCATTCAGTTCCGAAGTTCGGAAAGTGGCTTATTTTGCCCTATTTCCCCATTAATTTGAGATTTTCTTGTGTTTGGAGTTTATGATTCCCTTCGGGCTCGAGGTAGACAACCCGATACACTATGAGGAAAGTGGTGGCCAAAAAACGAAAAATTGACTTGCTTTTAATGACGAGTCTTGTACACCATCTGAACGCCAGATAGTTCAAACCTAGATTCCCAAATTATCAGCCTTCTGTGATGAAAACTCATTATGCCATCAGACATCAGACTTAGGAAAACTGTGAAAATTGTAGAAAAAATGCATTTCAAACAAATGCAGTTTTCTCAGCCAATAATGGTTAAATTTTTGAATTTATTACACCGTTGGGAAGGTAATTGTCAAAACATTAAAATGAGTATGTTGTTGAGGTTACACGGATAATAAAAATTAGTAAAACATCAAATTATTGAAAAAAATTCTTTTTTTGTCTAAGGTGGACTATATCTAGCGAGCAGAGCCGAGCAGTCTCAAGAGACCACCACCACCACAGTTTAGTTTGGGGTCTATACATCTGCAGAACGAGAATCCAGCTGCGGATGAGCGTTATTTTGGCACAAAGTCGAAGAAATGGATATTTTTTAATTTTTTTTTCTTAATTACGATTATCGATTATGATACAAATTAAACACTGCTTGAGAGGTAGAGCTGGTAAATGTCAAATTAAGTTTTAAAAATGTTACAAACTTTATTATTATTTTTGTTCAAAATGGTTAGAAACATACCGAAAATTATCATTCCATATAGAAACTGTATCTACCCAACTGGACTAAAAAGTTTTCAATGTTTCCACGATAACCTTGTTTATATATTCTAAAGGAAATTCTCTGTTGATGTGCCATTTTACAATTTCTTCCAACTATACTCATGTATATTTATTTTCCTAAAAACTACAAACTACCTACTACTTACTACACACTTACTACCTACATACTACATACTACATATTAGCTGAAGAAGCAGCAGAGTGCTAACTTAAACTGCTAAAAAAATGTCGTGCCCATCATTCTAGCGAATGGTCACGAGTTGATAATCTGCTCGTATGAACTCATCTGATCCTTTGATAGATTCAATAAATATAGGTAATAAAGCCTATACTCGAAAAAAATGCACAATTTTTATCTGAGTGTAACTTTTTTGTCCGTTAGTAAAAATTTATGAAAATCTGGGTATAACTAGTTTGGAATGAATTGTTAACATAAGCAAAATCGTAACAATCGGTTCAGTGGTTATTGAGATGTCATTGAAACAAGAAGAAAACCGCCGGAGAATTTTGCGCGCCGTCATGGAAAATCCGACTGCGACCATGAAATGGATCGGAAGACAACTGGAAATCACCCATACAACTGTGTCTCGAAAGGTTAAATCGTTTAAGGAGTCCCAGGCGACTGAGTGGCGGGCTGAAAGCGGAAGAAAATCGAAGACAGATGACCCTGTTAAGGCCCGGAAGGTGTTGGACTATTTCAAGTGTTATCCGAACCTTTCGATTCGCGACGCGGCTCTGAAGGCAAAGTGTTCCGCCTCACAGTGGTCGGAAAAGTCTTTTTTCACGGCGAAATTAATAACTCCTAAGGGTTATGTTTCCGAATCATGGTGTCTTCTACAAAAATGTATCTGAACAAGTTTTCCATGAGGTTGAAGGAGGTGTTCGCTCATCACCATGAGGCACCAAGAGTGAACAACAATGTTTTTGGCTAGAATGAAATATATGAAGAGAAAGTTTTGATAGTTCCGCTAGTGTGCGGCAGGATTGGAAATGTAACAGATGTTTTTTTCATGAAAATTGAGCGAAAAGGGCATGTATACGGTGGTACTCGAGACCAACGACATTTTTTGCCCTAACATCCCACTGCGGCGGTAGCGGACTATCAAAGCTTTCATCGGACTACAGTTCTCGCCAAAACATTGTTTCAATCAGGCCTCAGCTATCGAACATCTCCTTCAACATCATAATCGTTACTCCTCGCACGGAGAATATATAAAATAACAATTAATGTAAGTTTTCCATCTTGTGGTGATAATTTGGTAGTTCCAAACTGCTGTTGCTAACTTTTGAACGAAACACAATAGAAGGGTGATGTCAAAAGCAAGTTTATAGAAAACTAGCTGATACAACGGACTTCGTTCCGTTTAATATTAATTTATCGCTTGCAATATCTTTAAAATCGATTCACACAATAAATCGCTATTCGATATTTACATCGCTTTTTTTTTAAATTGCATGAATGTCCTTCATTGTCAATCTGAAAGTGACAGTCAATTGTCATACTGGAGAACTTGGATATTTTCAATTTTGGCTTTTAAAAGTATGACAATCGGCAATCATTTCAAATTGTTGATAATCTATGATTAATTGGCCATTTTAATTGGTGTATTATGTTAGGATACTGAAGTTTTGTCAGTCAAGGGGATTTCCCCCCTTGCTTATCCTGCATGGGGTAGTATGACAAAGGGTTATGTGCCTGATCGGATACTACCGTCCAATTCCCTCCAATCGTTTTCAAACTTATATCTTTCAATTTCAAAGCCTGCCGTTACTCTATACGGAACTATCAATACAATTTCTTTTCATGTCTATTTGTTCTAGCAATAAGATTACAGTCCGCTCCTAGCGCTTCGCATGGAGATGAGAAATTATCTGCTTCTGCTAACTTCATCAATGATCGTTACTTCCGCGCTGGGGAGAATACAAAAAAAAATATTAATAATCAAAAGTGTATACTGAAGTTGTTTTTTTTTTGAAGTACCAACGCATGAAAATTTTTGATTTTTTTAT
This sequence comes from Aedes japonicus, assembly GCA_034211315.2. Taxonomy (NCBI): domain Eukaryota; kingdom Metazoa; phylum Arthropoda; class Insecta; order Diptera; family Culicidae; genus Aedes; species Aedes japonicus. Next base: position 63,029 of record JASCZW010005934.1, on the reverse strand, counting down.
GATGTCTTGCCGGACCAAAATGATTTAATTACAGTGCTGTAAGATATCATGAAGAAACTTTCCAAAACAACAACGTTTTGTGCATTTTCAATGTGACAATTTAGCACTGGCATCTGAATTGAAGAAGTTCTATCAACTAATTGTTGGAAATTGGGTATTTCTTGAAGTTTGCTTAGTTTGAAGTTGAAGGAATTGGAAATTATTGTATTCAAAATCATTTATTTGTAATTTTTCCGCATTTTTGACAAACAACATTTGATTTATACAAACAAAATTTGTTTTTTTTTAATGGAAAAATGCCTTGTTTTATTTTTTAATTTTCCGACTTTTCCTTAAATGTTTTCCAACTTGTCTTTTCCTCTAAACCTTTGTTGGATAAAAATGAACAAATCATCCCAAGATACCGCCAAGACTGGTTCAGCCGTTTTAGAGTTTAAGCGTCACTAACAAACAAACATTCATTTCTATATATAAAGAAGAGAAAGATATAATTTCAAGCAACTTTGCTGAAGATTTCATTTTTTTATCTTTTTATTCGGCCATGATAGAGGTGTCTCTAAAAAACGCGTTTTTTTTATTATAACTTTTTTGTTTCCCATTTTAGCATTAAAAATTAAACAAAATATATAAAACGTTATTGCGCACATTTTTGCCTTTCACAGTTTTTTAATACTGCTTGTGATTCAAAAGTTACGAGTAATTTTAACTAATAACATGCGTTTTTTTCTTTTCGCCCTTATGATTGTTTAGGCGAGAATTGGCCAGAAAATCATCAAATTCTTGTTTTAATGGGTATCAAGGAACATAATGCTATATTAATGAGCCCGGGTACTCATGGGGCACATGAGCGGGGACTGCTTGAAATCGACCTTATTTTTCGTGAAAATTGCCCCTAACTTTTGAACAATAAAATATACTCAAACACTTAGTTCAGCAAAAACTTGTATAATATTTTTTTCAACAGTTTGCCTGAAGATTATTTTTTCCTAAGAATTGAAACTAAAAAGTTAAAATGAAAAAAACTGATTTTTTGAGGACACCCTAATCTACACCAGCAAAATAGCTCCGAACTATAGCTGTGCACAAGCGCCAGACGCTTCAGTCGTGAATGAACAGCCTGTAGCGTGTTATATTGGCTTTTTTTGCGTTACTGTACTGTACAAGGTAGTTTAGAACTACCAAATTATCACCACAAGATGGAGAACTTGTTCAGATACAACTTTGTAGAAGACATCATGATTCGGAAACGTAACCCTTAGGAGTTATTAATTTCGTCGTGAAAAAAGGCTTTTCCGACCACTGTGCGCCTGGTTCGTTCAGCAAACCATGAAACGAGCTGGGCTTCGTGTATTTAAGGTCCGCAAGGCACCGAACCGACGTGATCAACAAAACACGGTGGCCAAATCCCGCGCAAGGAAGATGTATCGAGAGTGGTTAACGAAACCGATGTGTGTGGTTATGGATGATGAAACCTACATCAAGGCAGACGCAAAGCAGATACCGGGGCTGGAGTTCTACGTTGCCAAATCACGGTTTGGTGTTCCGGAAGACATAAGGAAGAAGAAAGTAGACAAATTCGTCGAAAAATACTTGCTCTGATAGGCCATATGCCAATGCGGTAAACTGAGTAAACCGTACATCACAACGGGTACCACCAACGGTGAAATTTACCGCACTGAGTGCCTCCAGAAGCGTCTGTGGCCCTTCCTGCGGTCCACGGAGGCGAGACATTATTTTGGCTGGACCTGGCATTATGCCATTACGCGCGCTAGACGCTGAATTGTACAGAGACAATAACGTTGTTTTTGTACCAAAAACCGCCAACCCCCCTAATTCACCAGAGATTCGTCCGGTGGAAAGATTTTGGGCCATAATGAATGCCAAAGTTCGAAAATCGTCCAAGGTGTTTAAGAACGAGCTGGAGTTGAAGAAAGAATAGATGAAAGTGACAAAAAAGGTCGGCTCCACCAATGCAGTGCAGGCTTTCAGCGATGTGAAAGAAAATTGAATAAAGGTAAAATGCCAAAACATAATCCATATGTATTTCATTCATTCCCTGAAAGTTTCAAAACAATCCGACTTAACATAATAATTTGGCGAACACTTTTGCCTGGTGCATTTTTTCCGTGTACAGTATTCAAAGATAATGAAAGCTCTGAAAATTTAAATACTGAAGGCAATGCATTTGACGAATTAATGGATGATGTTGAACAACTGGATGATGATTTTTCTCTTGATGTAAATGTAGAAAATGAGTAGAATTGCTTGTGGATTTGATTTAGTTTGAAGAGATTGTTAAAAAATAAAATTTATTATGCCATTTTATCAATGATAATTTTGTTTTATTATGTAGTATATTCATCCCTGCAGCATAAAAAATGGAGATGCTTTGATCAACTTAGTAAAAGATGAATCCTAGAGGGTTTGAGCTGTTTAGTGGAATACCTGTAACTAGAAATTAGAAGAAAAATTAATATTTTCCATTTAATTCCAACTACCTTTACCCAGATACGCGTATTTCGTCTACAATGTGCAGACTTCTGTCGAGTTATTAGTACGAGACACTGAAGAAGTCTGCACATTGTAGACGAAGTACGCGTATCTGTCGAAGATAAGCAACACAGATAAAAAGAAACATTGAATTTTATGTGTTATCTAATGCACATAAAGGGAATGCTAGATATGACAGAAATTACTGGGATAATTCATGTAAATTAATGCTGGATATCGCCTAAATTGCGTCTATTGTATGGAAGATTTCCATCAATTGCAAGCAATATCGTTGTTTACGCTTACTTTGGTTTAGAATTCAACGAGGGGAAATTTTATGCGCCTGTGAAAATTAATTATTTTTTTCTGTGAAAGGTAGTTGGAATTAAATGGAGATTACTAATTTTTTTTCTAATTTATAGTTACAAGTATTCCACTAAACAGCTCAAACCCTCTAGGATTCAACTTTTAAAGTAAAATGAGTGAAATTGTTTAAATCTTTGAGGCATTAACTCTAAAATTTTGTTCCCGGCAATGAAAATTTGCACTTAACATGCACAAATAGAAAGAAACATTGAATTTTCTACATCATCCAATGTACATAAATGGGATATTTCATGTAAATTTAACCCAGAAACGCTTGAATCTAGCAAGATGTTTGAAAGATTGCGAACATTGTTGTATAGCACCTTGAAGATTGCAACCAATTTCGTTTCCTTTGGATTGGAATTAAACGAGGGGAAATTTTACGCGCCTGTTAATTTTTTTGTTTTTTTTTGTTTACAGATCATTTTTGTAAAGACAAGTTTAAAACGCAAATCAAATTAGCTTGGAACACCAAGTCGAGTTATTAGTACGAGACACTGAAGAAGTCTGCACATTGTAGACGAAATACGCGTATCTGTCAAGATAAGTTGGAATTAAAGGGCGAACACGAAATTATTGCAACACATTCAACAGGGCATAACTTTTTACCATTGGGTAAAAATCAACCAAATTTTGCACACTTTCTCATGTGTATTGTTTGCATGCTGTCAAACTCGAAGTCGTGTTTTTCGATTCAACGAAAATGGAGGTGAACCAACGCGAGTCAAGAGAACAAATTCTTTCCAAACACCTGGAATTTCCTGACCTGTCGCACTGGCAGTTGGGAAAAATGTTGAACATTCACCATACAACCGTCTTCAGAGTGTTCAAGCGGTTCCAGGAGCGGTTGACGTTGGACCACGGCAAAGAAGCTGGAAGAAAACCGGGACCGGAGAACAAAAAGACGGAGGGAAAGGTGAAGCGGATGATTAAAGCAAATCCCAACGTCTCAAGCCGTGATTTGGCTTAAAAGATCGGCATGTCGCAGAGCAGCGTCCAGAATGCAAAGAAGAGAGCTGGACTACATACATACAAGGTACAGAACTTCCCAAACCGCGATGAGCGGCAACAATCGACGGCTAAAACTCGGGCACGGAAGCTCTACGAGAAGATGCTGACAAAATATGGCTGCTGTGTGATGGACGACGAAACGTATATAAAAGCCGATTTTAAGCAAATTCCGGGGTTGGCATAGGCGTAGCCAGAGGGGGGCAGAGGGGGGCCGTTGCCCCCCCCCTAACTTTTGAATATTTTTTTAAATTTAAGTGTTTGCTTCCATTTTTTATTATTTAGTGTTAATGTTTGATAGATTGCCCTTTTGCCTCAATGAGAAAGCGCGAAGTTGCCACGATTTTGTCACAAGATGTAGCAAAAAGTGCAAAAAGAGGACATCCATGATATTTTTTTTAAATAGTAAAGACTAAAATTTTGCTAACATATGATAGTCTACGGGCAAGACGAAACGCCTCATATCCCAGTTTCAGAGACAAGACAGCAGTTTTTTTATCCTATTCGAAGATTTTATCCGTTGCTATGAGCATGAGTAAGATAATAAACATGATTTACCACCCGAGGCTGCTACTCCGTTGCTGCCAGATCAGCTGCTATTACACAGAGAACCACCAGATGATGCTTGGGACTAGCATACATCCTCAATGTAAAAAAACTGGTGATCTCAAACTAAAGCAATAACCAGTGCCTGTCTTGCCCGAAAGCAGGTCAAATAAGGAAAGGAAATTTGATAAGTAGGGATACACCAACGCGATCCTACGTTAAACTTGCGGTTATATCCTAGATATAATCCACCTCTATTTTTAAAATATTAATACCTATTTCTGAATTGAACCTATTTATACAAAAAGTGCTATTGGGGCCAATCACAAAATGGGATAGTGGTTTACTTGCTCCAGGATATGGTGGTAGGCCGAGCATGGTAAACCAATACTATGGATCACAATTAATTGTGATCCCCACCACCGGACCACCAGCCCGGCGAATTTCATTTCATCAGGAAGCATTTTTGTTGTTTATTTTTCTGAGCTCAGTCGATCACTCACATCAACGAATTATAGATAACCGAAACAATACGAAACGCGCCATATAACAATGCATAAAAAGCATCGACACAACCTTTCACAGCCGATGCTCGAAGCAAACTTTATTTGTTAACTTCCAATTTTTACAACTGTACCAATCCTATAGAAGCTTCTTACGAACATTCTATGCGAATCCATTTAAAATTGCGATTTAGGGATTTGGTAAAAGTAAGAGTGTGTAGATGCATTTCGTGCTATCTGGCAACTTTATGCTTCTATTGATGTCCAGGGTCATTGGTTCAGCATCAACCGGGGGAGACTTGATCCTATACTCAATAATATCATTATCTCCAATCCACTCAGTTAGACGCTATGTTTTGTGATACATGGATTAATATTATTTGAGAAAACTCAATACAGACGTCATCTAAATGTTGCAAATTGACAGGCAATCTGTGAAGACCCACCTAGTACCTTATAGGAGGATGCTTAGAGGTGGGCCGGCAGATTCGATGAGCTACCTCAACAATTTTTGTTTTGTTTCAATGGGAGAAAAAATGTGTTTTTGCGGTGTTGCTTTGTCAACATGTGCACTGAAAATTTATTTTCGTAAATTAGATTTCACTCGTTTCTTAAACATGGATTTTGTACATAGAACAAATCTCGAGTACTTTTTCGAATGGACGTAAGTAACATTTGGAAGAAAATGAGAAAATCAGCATTGAACTTTTTTGAGTTTATTTTTATTGCTATTTGAAAACCGGACATGTTTATCCCAATTAAATTCCACTGAATGACACATTGGTCAAAGATATTACATCACTGTGCTTAAAAATTACATCAGGAGTGAAAATTCAAGTTTCATTTAGAAAAATGTTTCTTACAACGGTCTGCAATAGAAAAAGATTATACGTCATTTTGATAAGTCAGTATGGTAGATGGCATGTTACTTGCGTCAAAATGATACGTCATTCTGCAAATGACAATGTTGATACGTCGAAATGTTACGTCAAGTTGTCATATTTCACAAAGATATGTCGAAATTATCAAAATGACGTATTAGTTTTTTCTGCAACAAAACGGTGTAAAAATATCTTTGCTAAAAATATCAATTTTTACTAAACAAAATCTAAATTTTTAACCTTGAGGTATAAAGCCTTTTACTGACGCGTCTTTAAGAGGCATTTAAATGATATAACAATGATTCGCAAGTTACTTTTCAACACAAGTGGCGTATGTACATTATTCCCACAAAGTGCAAAAGTGATGTTACACCGTTTTGTAAAAAGTTAGTAAAAACATTCAGAAATAATCCATCACAAAGTTCATCAAATGTGGGCATATATACATGATTTTTTAATAACATGCCATGAACAACGCGTTTGTTTACATCTTGTTACTTACGTCCTTTTGAAAAAGTACTCGAGAAATGTCTCTTAAATTGTATGAAATATTCTTAATGCTTGTCATCTGGTGAAATGCTATCATTACCAGAGCTCGAAAAAAATGACAACCGTTGTGAACGATGAGTAAAAAAAATATTCAGTGTGTTTAATTTTCGCTCTCTTCATTTCGTTCTATCAGTCACGCAATACATTCGTGTTTACTTATTTTGCTGTGCTCAGTCATTTCGTTGTCCCTGTGTTCCACACAACTCATTCACCCCACAGTAAAGCCTCATCAAAAGATTCATGAAGACAAATTTGTGTTTACTTCACGTTTGCTAGGAACAGTGCGTGATGACTAATATTTTGTCTCAGTCAGGGTGCAATTTAAGAATTGAATATGATTTTTTAAGCTCTGATCATTACACCTCTTTGTGTAGTGCACGAAAATAATTTCAGATCAACCAATTGCTGCTTCTCTTCAATCGTACTCATACATGTTGGTATTGCTCCTCGGGTTTATTTTTATTTATTTTTTTCAATTACATACTGAGTCGATATAGAAAATATGTCAGTCAATCATGCAACCACCAGAAAGACGTTTCTTTTTTTAATAATAAAATATTCGTAGCAGTTTTTATTGTTTTCGTACAGTGCACGAATGTTCTTTCTGTGCCAATAAATGCTTCGTGTTTTAGACAGCTACGCGCATGGCATTGAGTACGAAGGTAGCTTCTTGAAAAGTACAAATCTATTTACACCTTCGATTTCGTAGTAAAAAAAAAATCAGTGTTGGTGAGAGGGTCGTGGGGGAAAAGTACATTTTTAGTACAAACTGTGAACAAACTCGGTGATTATCCTATATAAAAACCAACAAAACTGTAAAGTCAATATTTCGACACATGGCTGTACCGGCTAGATTTTCCATGGTTCCTAATTAATGCGGTTCGATTCTGAAACATGTGGAAAACCTAAGGTTTTTAAAATCCTTTTTGTTTTTATTAAATTCCAGAACAAGCCTAGAATTGTTGAATCTTGTTGCCCAAATTTGACGGGTAATGTAAAATACTTTGGGTAAGCGTAGAGAAGATAATCCACCCATCATTCAGGCGGATTGTCACAAAGTGAGGACTCGACTCCTGCTCTAGCCGGTGGAACTTGAAAATGTCTCTACTCAACTGGTCCACCGAGCGTTGTGTTGTCCGTTGTATAATTTAATGTGTGCAGTGTGTGCATTCTCTCTCTCTCCGCTATTTTAAAAGTGTCCTGGAGTGGTATGAGGTCAATTCTGTCCATTTTGTTCCAAAGGACAATCCGCCAAACTGTCCGGAGCTGCGCCCGGTGGAGCAGTACTGGGCAATGATGAAGCGGGAACCTCGGAAGAGCAAGAAGACAGTCAAAGACGAGAAGGACATGTTAAGAAAATGGAGAAAAAAACTGAGAAACTGGTATCGGGTGACACTGTAAAGACTTTGATGGAGGGCATCAAGCGAAAATGCGTTCAATTTTACACTCAAGGCTCCATCGATTAACTTTTCTTTTGATTTTTGAAGTAAATATATGTAAAAAACTACCCTAAAATTTTGGTTTGATTCTAAACATTATAAGAAAATTGGCATGACATTTTCGGTGTCGCAATAATTTCGTGTTCGCCCTTTAATGTCAAATAAAGCACTCAAAGAATCAATTCGTAGCATAACTCGGTCGTGACCCGACCGGGGCTCGACCCGGCCTACTGTGAATAGCCCTCTAAGGTCCCATCCAATGATAAGTGGTAGTACGAATTGATCGAAAATTTGAGTATGTGAAATCTTTGTTATTTATTATAGATTTGTGTCTTAATAAAATCGTAGTGGCAAAATAAATCACCCATGATGTCGGCCGTATTGGTGATCTCACGACCTTAATCATGACTTGAAATAGTTTAGATGGATGAACTGTTTGCTAGACAATTTCTCAGGTTCTGACCAGTGAATAAAACAAACTTCCCTCGCAATTAACAGTAATAACAACAACAATTTTATTACAACGTTTTCGTATCTTTCCTCCACAAGGTACAAGGTACAATTTGCTTATTTGGCTTAGTCGCACTTACTTTACACGGTAACCTTCTAACGCTATGCGGTGCTTTCTAGGTTTCAGTTTACAGTGTAAATTGATGATAATACTTTTTAAATTCCTTCTTTGATTCACTTCGCCTATCCTTACATTCTACTGAATAATGATTCGAAATGATGAAGTGAATATTCGTTTTCGTTTGGTGGTTTTTGTGAATGAAGAATAAAATTAAGAATAGATTGCACAAGTCCCTTAATCACATCAACAATGTTGCATCAGTACCGGAAGTGGTATAGGAATTGAGAAAAAAGTAGCTTAAAAAGTAATTAAATAATACAATTAAATAACAGTTAAGATCTAGCAGCACGATTGAAAACCTGGGGAGTGATGTGTAACGAATCGATAATCAACAATACTTAACGAAATGAAACGAATGAGACTACTGACGACATTAAGGTGGCAAGCGACGTGAATTCGACCTTGATCGATTTGAATAAAAACAGGGAGAAACGATTTTTCACTGCAAAGCTTCTAGTAAATGGTTGGTAGCGATCGAGAGCTTTTCTCTAGATCAGTCCTCTGGCGGTGACTAGCAAAAGCTCTCTCGCTTACGATTGCTGTACTCAAGCTTTCCATCAGCAGCTGATTACGCCTCCGCCGTTTCTCGATCGTGACTTTTCACGCCGCATATGCCCGATTCTATTTACACCGTCTTTTTCCGACGCTCGTTGGTTCACTTCTTGTGGCTCGACGCCGATGACGAAGACGATGACGAAGGCGATGATTCATGAGGAGCGGGGATACTTTCATAGCTGACTTCCGCGTGGAAACCCTTCTCGTCGGCCGTGTAGCGCACGTTTTGCACTCGACCATCTGGCAGCAGGATGTGATACTCACCTCGGGTCACCCCGTTGTCCCGATTTTGGATGTGACCAAAGTCGTTGCCAGTGTGGAAGTCACGTACTCGATAGCCGAAGGCATAGCCTTCCGAGTCCTAAAAATGGGAAGATTTTGGCATGGGTTCAAAAAAAGGGGAAAATTAAACGATACTTACGTCATTATCCTCACTGTCGTCTTCGTGCTGGGGCAGTTCGTGGTGTTCATGGTGATCATGGTGCGCGTAATGATCGTGGTGATGATCGTAATGCAGATGATGATGCTCATGATCTTCCTTCGATTCTTCATAGTGCTGTGGATGGTGATAGTGCGAGTGTTGCTTATGACCTGGGTCTCGTGTTTTGTACTGTACGCTGATCGGTTCTACGATCGTCTCCGGAGTGGTGCGAATCGTCTGAATCTGTTGATAACTAGCAGATTCGTGACTGTTAACGTCGCTTTCGTAGCTATTGGATTCAACCGTGGGATGCGCTGGGGTTGGGCCGATAATGTATGTTGCATGAGTTGGAGAGGCGATCGTCGGTCCAACAAGATCCGAGTCGGAAATATCCGAAACGACCTCCTTGATCGGGGTGTAATCCTTGGTCATCGGAACCTTCAGTTGAGGGTTCATTTGAACCGTATGGTACAGGGTGCTGGGATTTGGACTATCTTCGTACACAATCTTTGGTCCACTTTCGATCTTCACACTGCGATAGCCGGTGGTCTTTCTAGGAAAGGTCGGATTCGGAGTGGAAGATTCCACAGGGAACATAATCGGGGCAGTGCTGTCCTGTGGTCGTACTCTGGTTTTCATCGATTGCAGAGGTTGTGCGTTGATCGGTACTGGCATGTGCAGCAATTCGTTGAGGCCTTTCAGCTGAACCGTGGGTCGTTTTCCGATAAGTGCGGCAAGGGCTGCAATGCTACTTCCGGTATTCTCGTAACTTTCGTCCGAATGCGATGATTCCGAAGAGTGATGCTGTTCGACGTGGTTTCCATCGTAGAAGGAAGGTTGCGACTGTTCCTTGGAGTCTGGGACAATGATTTTCAGGCCTTGGAAAGGTTTGGCCTCGGGTTTCGGTTGTTCATATCTGAGTTCAACGGGACCGTACGGGTTGTTGTATTCAGGATGACTACTTTCTTGGGAGGCAGATGGTGCGGAAGGTTCCTTGTCGTAGGAAATTGAGATTGTTGGATGAACAGTGATTTTGTGGCGGGTTTCTTTAACGCGGACCGGTACGGGAACTTCTTTGATAACGTATTGAACCTTGGGCTTCTCCTGGATGACAACTTCTTTAGGGGATTCGTACTCATAGGAATTTTCACGTGATTGTTCGTATCCTGGAGAAAGCTCCTTCATCTTGTAAGTCTCCATTGTTGGTTTGTAGGTGTTAACGTACTGTGGGTTGATGACCAGTGGAGGATATGAAGGCTTTTGGTGAAGCCTTTTCGGGCGATTTAAATTCGAAACTTTCCACCAAGTTGCAGGGGTTGCCTTTTCGGGTTTCAAATTTTCAGTCGATTCGCTCTTCGTTGGCTTACTGGGGACAAAACCGGTTTCAATCTGTGGACTTGGTGAGAATTTTGTGTCTTTTGGACTTTGAAAAGTCGTCTTTGGACTGGTAGTCGAACTAAATGGTTTCTTGGTCTTTGGTTTCTTGTCTCCAAAGAAGTACTTTGGTGGCCTCGTTGGTTCTTCTCCTGGTTTTCCGTTCATTCGTTCGTTCTCTTTGATTGCAATGTCAATCGCTTTTTGAACACCCAACGGTAGATCCTCATAATTGGCCATCTTCATCTTATTACCCCTGCTGACCTTGACCCGCCTACTTTCCTCAGTACTCATATCTTTCTCATCTATTGGACCATCTCGCTTGTCTTTTATGGAATCTCGTTTCCTCGAATCCTTCCGCTCGACAACTTCGTCATACACAGAACCTCTTTTGAATGTATCTGAGGTTGTGAAAGGCATCCTCAAATTGGGATTCTCTTCTTTCAATTGCTTACTGTATAGCTTCTCATCCCGGTTCTGAGTCTTGGCATCCTGCAATTCAAATTGAACCATCTCCCGCCCGTCTTTGTTTACTCCTGGATCTGCCGAACGCTTCCTTCTATAATGCACATGGCCTTCCTCTAGAGTCGAAGCGATCGGTTTCTGTGTGATTGCGTCTTTTGGTTCAAACCATAGAATCTCCGTCGGAACCGGTTCAACTCGTTTCCCATTGCGTCCATCGTCTCGTTTCACTCTCTTCAATTCGTCGGGTTGTTCCTTGCTTTGCTGGTTGGTCATAGCATCGGCAAAAGTAAAGCGGAAAACTTCCCGCGGTGTAATGTCTATCCTCTTGGCCTTCCGAGGTTTGGCAATCGAATCCAGCCGTTTTGTTCGGATGTTGGCAATCTTCCTGAGATTCTCCATCCGGATGCGATCATTCTCACTTTCCTCGTAGTTCTGGTAGTGTTCACTGGCTGCGGTTTGATAGTACAGGCGGGAACCGGCCGTTGCCAAGTTGTAGTCCGCCAGCTGGCGGTTCCGTTTGCTCAGGTAGGCTTGCATGCCCTAAAAGTAGGCGAAGAAATGGAGGGTTAGTTAGTTTTTGAGAGCTAACATTTTTTTTTTTTTTTTTATAATCATTTATTTGCACAAGCTCAATCGAATTAACTTTACAGAGCCAAATTTTCATATTTTTTTACATCATTTATCTTAAAACTAAAGTTAGGAGGAAAGAGCCGATTACTCGCGGCCGTCTCGAGGTTAATAGGAATTACAAATTACGGATGGGAAAAAGGGTGGGAATTTAAAGTATGGTTTACATAACACATTAAATTTAAATTCTAAATTATCTAAACACTTATAACTATACAATTTATGGTTTTCTTTTGACATGAACATTACTTGAATAAGAAAAAAAACACACACATACACACACATATAAAAAAAACTTATACTAAACATACACGTTAAACTAACTACAATCTAATGCTAATGTTAGTCAAAAACACATAAATGAGTTTCATGTACTCCAAATCACGTACAGCCAAAATATCTCGAATGGGCACATTGGGTTGTCTACCTCGAGCCCGAAGGGAATCATAAAGTTCAGATCTGACTCCACAATGTTCAGCACAAGACCAAATAACGTGGTCTGCGTCTTGATAGCCTTGTCCACACTCACAGAGATTGCTGTCGCTCAGCCCAACCCGGTATAAATGAGCGTTCAAAGAATAATGATTGGACATGAGGCGAGACATGACACGAATGAAGTCTCGACCCACATCCATCCCGCTAAACCAAGATTTCTTCGACACCTTTGGGATGATAGAATGTTGCCATCGCCCCAAATCTCCTTTACTCCATTTATACTGCCAGCTGACGAGTGACTGTTGACGAAAAATAGGAAAAAATTCGTTGAAGGCGATTTGTCGATCACAAATATCGCCTTCCATAGCGCCCACCTTTGCAAGCGAGTCCGCTTTCTCATTGCCCGGAATCGAACAATGAGATGGGACCCATACAAAGGTGATGATAAAATAACGCGAAGATAAAGCACTTAGAAGCTCCTGTATTTTCATGAGAAAAATACGAGGAGTGCTTTACCGGCCTCAATGAGCGAATAGCCTCTATAGAACTGAGACTATCCGTGAAAATGAAAAAATGATCCGGTGTTAGTGAGGCAACAATTTCTAGCGTAAAATGTATTGCCGCTAATTCAGCGACATACACGGAACAAGGAGCTTGAAGTTTACGGTTGGCGCTATAAATTTCATTAAATATACCAAAGCCTGCTGACTCCTCTATCAAAGATCCGTCAGTGAAGAACGATTTAGTGGAATCAACTTGGCCAATCTTTGCAGCAAATATCACCGGAGCAATCATAGGACGATGATGCTCTGGGATTCCACGAAGCTCCTGCTTCATGGATAAATCAAAATGAATCGAATTGTCGAAATCGGAGAAGCAAACACGATTGGAAATGTTCGGCGAAGGGCTGACATCCTGTGTTATGTACAAATGGTACAAGGTCATGAAGCGAGTTTGAGGATTCAACTCAAGGAGCTTCTCAAAATGTTCGATTACCTGAGGGTTCATAACTTCACACCTGGTGAGGAGCCGGAGAGATAATTCTGTAAACCGATCCGAGAGTGGCAACATGCCAGCCAGCACTTCAAGACTCATGGTGTGAGTCGAGTGCATGCAACCTAACGCGATACGAAGACACCGATACTGAATACGTTCCAGTTTAATGAAGTGCGACCGAGCCGCTGACTGAAAACAAAAACTACCGTATTCCATAACCGACAAAATCGTTGTCCGGTACAACGTTAGAAGATCTTGCGGATGCGCTCCCCACCAGGTCCCGGTAATTGTGCAGAAAAAATTGACCCTTTGCTGGCATTTTCGCTTCAGGTACTCAATGTGAGATCTCCAGGTGCACTTTGAATCGAACCAGACCCAAGATATTTAAATGACATAGAATGAGTTATCGGCTTACCCCAAATTTGAAGCTTCGGTTGTGCAGGGTTATGCTTCCTAGAAAAAACTACCAACTCAGTTTTCTCCGTAGAGAATTCGATACCTAGCTCTAGAGCCCAAGTAGACAAATTGTCCAAGGTATCCTGTAAGGGTCCTTGCAGATCGACCCCATTGGGTCCCGTGACAGAACACTACGCCGTCATCTGCAAGTTGTCTCAACGTACAGTTGTCACCTAGACAACCGTCAATGTCTTTGACATAAAAATTATACAAAGGGGGCTTAAACATGATCCCTGGGGAGACCCATGTAGCTAAATCGTGAAGCTGTAGAGGTTCCATGAGAGAAGCTCATATGTTTCTCTGACAGCAAATTGTACAAAAAATTGTTCATTAATGGTGAAAAGCCACAAGCGTGGAGTTTATCTGAAAGAACTTCAACAGATACTGAATCAAAAGCCCCTTGATATCCAAGAATACAGAAGCCATTTGCTCTTTTTAGCAAAAGCTAACTGAATATCCGTGGAAAGCAACGCGAGACAGTCGTTCGTTCCCTTACCCCTACGGAAACCATATTGAGTATCTGAAAGCAGGTTGTTCGTCTCAACCCATTTGTCCAGACGGAAGAGGATCATTTTCTCCAACAACTTTCGAATACAAGATAACATCGCGATGGGTCGATAGGAGTTGTGGTCGGACGCGGGCTTACCAGGTTTTTGAATGGCAATAACTCTCACCCGTCTCCAATCATCCGGTACAATGTTGAGTTCCAGACACTGATTAAACAAGTTCAACGTGCGCCTCTTCGCGACGTCTGGGAGGTTCTTAAGCAAGTTGAACTTGATCCTATCAGCCCTGGAGCCGTATTGCCACACGAAAGGAGTGCGAGAGAGAACTCTACCATTGAAAAGGGTTGGCTAATCTCATCTATCGAACTCGTGTTTTCGCGAGGAATCATCCGTGCCGGCACAGAATCTGGACAAACTTTTCGCGCGAACTTGAGGATCCATTGGTCCGAGTACTCCTCGCTCTCGTTGTTCGTAGTTCGGTTACGCAACCTTCGCGCCGTGTTCCAAAGGTACTCATCGACGTTTCGCGTGATAGCCCGTTCACGAATGTTCGCCAGTAACCGCGTTTCTTGGCCTTGATGAGGCTCTTAAGTTCGCGTTCGAGAGCCGTGTATACTTCGAAGTGCTCAGGTGTTCCACGTCTACGGAAAACTTTAAACGCGTCGGACTTTTTACGGTAAACCTCGGTGCATTGCTGATCCCACCATGGAGAAGGAGGTTTCCTGCGAGATGACGTCCCTGGAACTGGTCGAGTTTGAGCTTGAAGCGCGCTGTTTAAGATCAGGTTGAGAGGAAGTTATATTCTTCCAGCGGTGAAAGCCTTTCTACCGTCGTTGCGGCTTCATCTACTGCTGTCTTAAACTTTGTCCAATCGATGTGACGGGTAAGATCATACGTGACGTTGACAGATTTCGACGAATTGAACCCGGTGGCAACCGAAATTTTTATGGGCAAGTGATCACTACCGTGGGGATCTTGAATCACTTTCCATGTGCAATCCAACGATAATGAATTCGAACAAAGTGTGAGGTCTAATCTACTGCCAACTGAGGATGTACCAGCCAAACGTGTTACTTCTCCATTGTTGAGAACTGTCATATTGAAGTTGTCACAGAGGTCATATATCAAAGAAGAACGGTTGTCATCGTACAGTTCTCCCCAGCCTGTACCGTGAGAGTTAAAATCTCCCATGACCAACCGTGGAGCAGGAAGGACCGAACAAATATCTGAGAGTTGTTTTCGGTTAATGGAGGCTCTTGGAGGAATATAAACGGAAGCAATGCAAAGGCTTGTATTTTTAATAACAGCCTGACATGCGACAACTTCAATACCTGGAATTGGAGGAAAATTCACTCTATAGAAGGAGTAGCACTTTTTGATCCCCAAAAGTACTCCCCCTCCACGCGAATCCTCACGATCAAGACGAATAATATTGAAATCATGAATTGGAAGATTGATTTCGGGAGAGAGCCATGTTTCACAAAGAGCGAATGCATCACAACCGGTAGTGTGAGCCAAAAATTTAAAAGATTCCAATTTAGGAATCAAACTTCGACAATTCCACTGTAGAACAGTGATCAAATCCCCGACCTCATTTGGAAAATTATCCATCGAAGGAAATGATAGCTGCAAGGATGGGCCACTTTAATGTTAATTTCTGCAAAAAGGTTTTCACAGTGGGAAGCATTGCCATAACAATGCTTTTGAGAGGGTCAGAAAGGTACTTAAAGATACCTTCGGCAATGTCATCAAATGAGAACAGCCCACTAGAGGAGGGGGCTTCTGTTCTTAAAATTGGGGCTTCAGGGGTCTTGGATGTCCCCGGGAGAGATGGAAAGTCCTGGGTGTAGTTAGTACTACGAAAACCAGGTGGATTAGGATTTTCCTTTTTTCCACCTTTTCTTGAATTGGGCAAGCTGGTTTTGGGCTCCGGTTCAGCAATTTTCCGTGGGCGGATGCGTCTTCGCTTCCGTGAAGCACCTTTCGGAAAGCTAAATGATGTTCCCTCTTCAGCCAAATCAAAGTCAGACTCGTCATCTGACAGAGGAGCAAAGGGATTTGTATTGACATTGGGTGATGGTGAGGCTTTCTTCAGCATTTCGGCGAAAGATTGCCTGGAACGCTGTTTTAGCGAGCGTTCTAATTTTTCCCCGCGTTGTTTGTACGCCGGGCAAGATGAGAGAGCATGTGGAGGAGTTTCCTTGCAGAAAGCGCATTTTGGTGTGCTGTCTGCACAGGCGCCATCCTCGTGCTTCTCCCCACAATTAGAGCAGCGTGCCTTATTGCTGCAATGGGAGGTCGTATGTCCCATCTGCTTGCACTTTTCGCAGATCATTACCCGAGGTACAAACAACCGCACAGGTAGTCGAAGTTTTCCCAACTCGACGTATTGAGGGAGAGCTGAACCAGAAAAAGTCACACGAAACGAGTCTGAGGGGTAAATTTCTTTTCACCCTTAGTGATCGATACGGTGCCTAGTTTTCGCACATCGAGTATCTTGACTGAAGGAAGCAGAGGGTTCTTAAATCGACCAACCCCCTGCTTCAACAGGATCTCAGGGGTCAAACTCGCTTCGGAGACCACACCTTCTATCTCAATACCTCGAGCTGGGATGTACACTAAATACTCCAGTGTAAAAAATTGAGAGATAGCAATTTCGTTAGCTTGTTTAAGGTTGGACATAACGACTTTTAACTTATTGTGTCTCACCTTAATTATCTCGGTCACGGCCGAGAATCGTTTCGTCAGATCGTTTGAAATCTGGTAAATGTTGAGAGGTTTCGTTTTGGGCCGAAAATAGACAACCCAAGGACCAGATGAACTATCTGGATAAGCACGCGATCGGGTAACTTTGAGAGCTACCCCATCATTTTGCGCCATAGATGATTCATCTTCCGATAAATCATCCATGGCTCGCTTGTGGGAGCTTATGGCTCAACCACTAACGTAGTTATCTACAATCAATCACAGATACACAAATTAAACCTAAGCACACACACACTCACACACTCTCAGTCACTCTCCACAGTCACACAAACACAAGAGCGAGAAACAAAAACTTATCTTATATACTAATAAAAAACTTATCTTATATGTATCACTGATCTACTGCAGACGGGCGACGAATGTGCTGCTGCTGCTGCCGAGCGACGATGAGTGGCCGCGTGTACCGTCTAGGCGTGGAGCTGAACGATGATGATGATATTGTTGGTCGGTGGTGGTTAGCAGAAGAACGATTGCACGCTACACACAATGGACTGCTGGTGTGCGTGCCGTATAGATGCGGAGCAAAATGGCTTTTAGATCGGGGCAATATTGCTAATTGCAATTAATGACGTTGTTGCCCTGCTAGATCACACAACGTTTTCTTCTTCAGAAACGGAATTTCACTCGCGATCAAGAAAAACTAAATGAAACTGACTTGAACTGATAATAACACCTACTAAAAAACTTCCAAAGCTACGGAGAGCGGATCGAACGAACTGTACCGTTCGCTTGTTCACTGGGCAATGGGAGAGCTAACATTTGAATGGAGTAGCACCGTTTTTGTCCAAATGCACACGTTTGATATAAACTCGCGTCTTCGGCAAACTTCTCTATTCATAAAATGGCTGAGTCATGAATGCTGCTTTTTGTTTGTTCTAAGCATTAACCAGTTTGAAAATTCAGAGAACTCAGAAAGAAGCAAACGCTCTGATAGGCGATAAACTGAATAAATGGCTACACGTTGTGAAAACTACCATTTCGAGGGTTAAATTAGGCGCAAACACCGACAATTTTCAACTGACTATGGGGTTAATTAAAGAAGTCACGGTCAAGTCGAGCGAAATTGCGCATTACAGAAGCCAACTGAAACTGATCGAGTCGGTAACCGAACTCAAACGTGATTGTAGTGTAGAATTTTTTCAAAATGTTATTGAAATATTACATCATGCAGTAATTTGGAACTTTTATCAATTAAACTGTCATTTTTGACAGTCGAAGGATAAGTTTTTACATGTTTCACTCTTGTTTCGTGAACAATCCTAATGTTTTGGTTATTTTGAAAACCTCATTGGGGCGCTGTTTCAAAGTTGCGATTCGAAATATTTCTCGGGGAAGTTATTATTTAATAAAGGGTGTTCCGATCAAAATTTGGTCAAACAATAATGTGTGTCAGTCGATCAAAATTTTTATTAATAAGTCAAATTCTTTTTCTTTTTCAATTTTAGTTAATACAGAAAACAAGAGAAATATTCCGCTTAGCCTTCTTTTTACCGAATGTGAATTGCCGGGTCTTTCGTTTTACACCTGCCATAAGATTTTTTCCAGTCTCCTTGTCCACTTTATTCGCTGCAGAACACCAGTTTGCCTTGAACTGTTTCTCGCTCACAACAGCTT
Organism: Aedes japonicus; assembly: GCA_034211315.2. NCBI lineage: Eukaryota > Metazoa > Arthropoda > Insecta > Diptera > Culicidae > Aedes > Aedes japonicus. Next base: position 44,401 of record JASCZW010005934.1, on the reverse strand, counting down.
TTTGAGTCATCTTAAGGTTTCGCTTGACGATGGCCCACTATTATTCGATTGGGGGAAGCTCTGGCGTGTTGGGAGTGTTCTTGTTCTTGGGCACCACTTGAACGTTGTTGGCAGCATACCACTCCATGGCCTTTTTTCCGTAATGGCAAGATGCCAAAAACAGCCAAAATAGAACGGCACAATTGTGTCGCTTCAGGAAAGGCAGTAGACGTTTTTGTAGGCACTCGCTCTGGTAAATTTCCTGGTTGAAGGCTTCGGTTATAATGTAAACGTTGCTCTTCAAGTCACATGTACAGATATCCTGCCAGACCAGATAAGGAGTGTATCGAAAAGTAGTTATAAACATTCGATGCGTTATTACGCATAAACTACTGTATATATTTTTAGCGTGTAAGCGCCATTTGCTTTGTTTACATGTCAAAAATGATTATTCGGTTCATTCATTTCCGTTGATAAAGTTGTATTCAAAATGTAGCGAATTGAATTTGAGACTAAAAAGAAAATTCTGCACACTTGGTGCACCGAAAAGGGTGTTACTTACAACCAGATTGCGAAAAGAGTAAATGTTCACCCGGCAAGTGTAAAACGCATCATCGAAAAGTTTGGTAAGGAGTGCTCCCTCAAGGATTTACCAAGAAGTGGCCGGAAACCCGGCTCCAGCAACCCCGATTTGGACCAAAAAGTTGTGGATTATATTCAACGGAACAAATCTGCCTCTACTCGCGATCTAGCCAAGAAGTTCAGGACCAGCATCGGAATGATTCAACGAATCAAGCGCAGGAATGACTTGAAGACGTACAAAAAGCAGAAAGTGCCCAAACAAATTCCGGAACAAAAGTCACGTGCCAAAACCAGGGCTCGAAAGCTGTACAGCTGCATTTTGGACAATGTCGACCAGTGCATTTTGATGGATGACGAAACATACGTTAAAGAAGATTCGAAGAACGCTACCGGGGCCGCAGTTTTATACTAAATCTGTTGGGGAACGCGTGCCAACCGCAGATACGACTGTTGCGATGGAGAAATTCGGTCAGAAGGTGCTCATTTGGCAAGCTATTTGCACATGTGGCTTGCGTTCTTCAATTTTCTATACAAAAGGAACTATAAATGCTGAGATTTATCAAAATGAATGTTTGAAGAACAGGTTGCTACCATTGTATAGAAAGCACCAGTCCCCTCCTCTTTTCTGGCCAGATTTGGCATCGGCACATTACGCCAAATCCACTCTACAGTGGCTGACGGAGAATAACATCAAGTTCGTAGAAAAAGACATCAACCCACCAAACTGTCCCCAGTTGCGACCGATCGAACGCTATTGGGCAATAGTCAAGCGTATATTTAAGAAGGATGGTACAGTGTCCCAAAACATGACCGATTTTAAGAAAAATTGGGCGGCGGCATCCAGGAAGTGCACAAAAGTCACTGTGCAGAATTTGATGGCAGGTGTCAAATCAAAGGTACGGGCATTTTACAGAAATGAACATGATGACTAGTTTTTCCGTTTGGATCTTTTGTAAACATGTTAAGCTATAATAAACTGAAATAGTATGTTAATTTTAACCATGTTTTCATGCCTATTTTATTATTTGGAAGTTTATAACTACTTTTCGATACACTCCTTATTTCTTCGCGAACTTTGACAGTTAAATGTGCTTGAAAATATCGGCCATCTTTCCTAGTCCGGTTGCCGTAAAAAAATCCTGTCCAGGAAGCTGCACGATGAAAGGAAATGCGTCAAGTTTAAGTTGACCAAATTTTAATCGAAACACCCTTTATGTGGACATGCGTGGATGCCATTTTAAAAGATGATTCTGAAGAGGGGTTGTTATCTAGTCATCACACATTTATGGATGATTATTCTGAAGCTATTGACAGCCTTAATTATTTAAACATTTAACATTCAATAGTTGCTGTAAACATTGATCGTTCTCACTTCAACGATCTCGAAGTTTTCTGACCTTTTGGTAAAGCACTCAATCTATTTACTAAGCTTCTGGTTCTCTTAGTTGGGATTTTTGAAGGATTCTCTGAACTTTGGAAGAATTTTCAAAACTTTTTTGATATATTGCTAAACTTCAGGTAAATTTTCTTATCGATCAAATCTCTCAAACGAGGTGAGACTGAAACCAAGAAATTGTAATTCCTTCATGAGGTTGTGTCGTAGCTCAAAGTACGATTTGATCGATTGGGGAGATGGTGTTTACCATATTTTAATATGGTGCCATGAGCAATGAATATCATTATGGTTATATGAATTAGTTTTATAAAGACTGCTTCATCTGTTCACCACTTGATTTTCTCTTAAATTTCAGGGAAGCTCTTTCGTGATCTTCCACAAAGCTCTTTGCAAATTTCTGGGAAGTTTTCTGCTGAATTTTAAGCAAGTTTCAACATGAACGTCTTGGCAGTAATTCCTGATTTTATTGTAAATTCACATCTAACAACCCAAACCTTATCTTACAGGAACATTTGACATTTTTTTTCCTGAACTAAGTTACTGTCTACACTTCTGATGAATCCAATCCTGAATTGCTAATAAAACTTCTCTAAAACTTTGAGAAAGCTCTCTCTAGAATTTCTTGAAAAATATTCCAAAATCTGTTGGAAGTTTGTTCCTGAACTTCTGAGAAGTCCTATTCAGAACTGTTGGGTAGTTGTCTTCTGAACTTCGGAGAAGTTTGTTCCTGAATTTCTGATAAATTCCTATTTTAACTTATAAGTTATATGTTATTTATAAATTAAAGTAAGAATTTATCAGAAATTCAGGAAAAAACTTCTCCGAAGTTCAGAAGAAAACTGCCCAACAGTCCCAAAGAAGACTTCTCAGAAGTTCAGGAACAAATTTCCAACAAATTTTGGAAATTTGTTTGTTACTCCATAAACGTCTGAAGATTCCAAAGGGCTTTCATGGTTGGCTGAAACGCCATTCGGATGGGCTGTCGCTGGCACCGCATCCAATCAACACAATTGTATTCTTCGGATCTGCAGCTTTTCTACGAAAGATGATCCACTAGAAGCTACGCTTCAAACGTTCCGGAAAATCGAGGATATTTACAAAGCACCAGCACTGTCCGTTGAAGATCACCGTATTATGAGTGTCGAGCGGCGTCTCGAACGTGATTCTGCCACCAAGGACGTGCACCATCGTTTCATTGACGAATATCTCCAGTTAAGGCACATGAAAAAGCTCAACGATCTGGTAGATGATGATCAACCGCACTGCTGCATACCGCACACGCCGTCATCAAAGAATAGAGCACGACTACAAAGATCAGGGTCGTTTTCGATGCATTGTGCAAGACATCTTCCGGTTTCTCATTGAACGCCACACTCTTGGTTGATCCAGTCGTTCAAGAGGATCTGCTCTCCATTGTGCTGCGTTTCCGTATTCACTGCGTCGCTGTGGTCGAAAACGTGGAAAAAATTTATCGGCAGATGTTCCACTATCCGGAAAATCGCAAATTTGCCCGGATTCGCCTCGGGACAAATCCCAGCGATTCTTTTATACTTTCGAGCTGCAGACGGTGACCTACGGTATTGCGTCTGCCTTGTATCTTGCAACGAGGACTCTGCAGCAGATTGCACGCTACAATGGATTGAAGTTTTCATTTGCAGTAGATCCAGTCATTTTCGATTTCTACGTCGACGATAGTGATGTAGCATCTGCAGCTCCAGTAAGGCAGCAAGTAACGTCGATGAGAGCCGACGCACTTTGGTTCAAAGTCCAGCTACCACCACCGGCTGCAGTTCTGTTGAAACGAAAGGTGATGTCTTACATCGCGGAAATCTTTGACCCACTTGGTCTCGCAGGTCCCTCAATTGTAGTCGCCAAATTCTTCATGCAGCGTTTATGGGCACTAAAGCAGAATGGTGAAGCTTGTGAGTGGGATACAGCGCTTCCAAGCAGGCTCCAGGAGAAATGGAAGGCGTTCCATAACACTCTACATTTGTTGAGTGAAATTCGTGTCCCACGATTTGTTTCGCTGCCAAACGCCGTCGATCTCCTACTCCATTTCTTCGCTGACGCTTCTCAAGGAGCTCCGTAAGTTCGTAAGTTGTTGTTCTGTACGAGCCGAAACTAAAGGTAGAGTTTCCATCCAGTTACTGACGGCAAAATCAAAGGTGGCGCCGTTATCCAATCAACATTCCACCACCCGGCTGGAGTTCTGTGCTGCACGGCTGTCAACTCAGCTGTTCAAGAAAGTAACTTTCGCCCTGAAGATTTCACCTCCTGCTTATTTTTGGACGGATTCCGTTCTCCATTTTCTGCAACCTGCTCCAAGCCGTTGGAAGGCTTTTGTGGCGAATCGAGTGTCACGGATCCAGCATTCAACCGATGTCAGCCACAGGAAACACGTTTCCGGTCTCGACAACCCTGCCGACGATATTTCACGAGGATTCAGTCCTGTCGAAATGCTGTAGTGCAAGCGCTGGTCAAGCGCTACCGCCGGAAAACGCAATTTACCACACGTTGGGATGAGGCTCGTACAGAACGAGTTCCACGGCAATCTTATCGCACGCTACTTCAGTTACTCCAAACTGCGCCGCGTTACTGTTTTCTGCTTACGATCCCTTCAAGCCTTTCGAGAACGCGCAGTACAACGTCGAACCGATCCGGACAGTTACCACCAACTCAGCATTTCAAGCGCCACCGCTGCTGCAGTCTCCACCGAAGAACAGCAACGTGCTGAACTACATCTGTGTCGCATAGCAAAGCAGCAGACGTTTTCCGGAGAGATTTCTGACATGTCCAGTGGTAAAATAGTCGCAAAATCATCTGCCCTGAAGTCCGCCATACATCGACGAAGATCGTATAATTCGCGTCAGTGGCCGGCTACGGAACGCCACACTCTCCGACTATGTTAAGCACCCGATCGTACTCGCAGCCACACTGTCGACTTTGCTGGCTAGTTTCTTTCACTTAAAGCTACTGCACGAAGGGCCACAACTCTTGCTAGCCACACTGTGTCAGTAGTTTTGGATTCTTGGCGGCAGAAAACTATCCAAATCCGTTGTCCATTGCCATTGCCACACTTGCTTTCGTAGCAAGCCCACACTAGCCCAGCAGAGTACAGCCGATCTTCTGTGGAATCGACTACTGTGGACCGTTCCTGCTGAAGGCAACCGTTCGCCATCGCGCTCAACCAACGCATACGTGGCAATTTTCGTTTATTTCGCCACGAGAGTCGTACATATCGAGCTTGTCAGTGACCTCACTACAGCTGTTTCTTGTCGTGTGTTTGCTCGAAGAGGTAAAATTGCCGAGCTGCACTCGAACAACGCCACAATATTTAAGGGTGCATGACACGCACTCAAACGCAGCGATCGAGACCAGATTTTCCGGGCCGCACCGAATTTGGTGCGTGGAGAACTAGATTCGGTGGAAGTTTATTCCGCCCCGTGCACCGCACTTCGGTGGTCTATGGGAAGCTGCAGTCAAGTCAGCAAAGAAGCACCTCCTGAAAACAGTAGGCGATACAAACATTGCCTATGAACAGATGTTAACCCTTTTGGCCCAGGTCGAACTGTGCCAGGACTCCCTTCCGCTGACGCTTAAGCCGAGCGAGCCGTCCGATCTGGAGGTCCAAACACCAGGAAATTTTCTCGTCGAGACCAACCTACAAGCGGTACCCGATGCCGATTTGTGTGGGATTCTTGACAACCGACGACATGTTTCTGAAGCAACTCCAGAATATTTGGGCTACAATCCCCCGGTCTTCGTTAAGGTGGACCACATTGTCGTCGTGAAGAAGGGCAACGTCCCTCCTGCCAGCTGACCGGTTGGTAGGAACATGCCCATGTAGCACACTACAACCTTTATAAGTTGTAGTAACTTGATTATGACTTAGCAAGTCATATTTATGTTATCTCAACCGAATGGCAACAAGTGTGCTACTAGGGTGAAGCTGCATCCGGGCAAGGATAGAGTCGTACAATTGGTGACCCTACGTACTGTTGCATGAAGGACGTCGTTCGGGCCGTAGCAAGAATCACTCTACTACCGTCACCGAATTCAAGCATATGATGCCGTCGGCCAGGTAGGGTAACCCGCAAGGGCGCACTTGATCGAACCACACCTGCGCTTAGCACAGGTAATTGCAGCTTCAATCCTTTCAAGTCGAGTCGTTTGATCTACCTGGTCTTCTTTTTTGCTCCCGGTAAACTCGACAACCAAAACTATCCGAAACTTCACCTGAATTCACCCAACGCTGAATTCGGGAGTCCCTCAATTGATGTTTGAAACACCTACGTGTTTCAAGGTGGCCGGAATGTTGGAGATGCAACGGAAACAACTCCCGTAGCCACCACACAACATCCTACTCAAGCATTACCGTATCGATGCACACCGATGGAGATCATCGATCATATCTTCGTTTTTATCCCCCACATTCTTTTCTGGTGTACATAGCTCTTTTAGAAACAAGAAATCAGTCCGAAATAACAAACCTAGCAAATCGGACGAGCGCGCAATTCGTTTTCTGCAATATCCATTCCCAAGTAACAATGCCTAAACCATCCAGTTTTATAAAGTTTTATTGAAGTTTTATGAAAGCCACTAGAAATATATTCGGTTTTATTATGGCAGTAAGAGATACCAAAAGGTTTCAAATTTTAGTCAGGTTTATAAGAACCTACACAGCTTCTTATTATCTTATTATGGTCAGTTGAAAAAGCATTTTAAAACCATTTTGCTTCCAGTAAATGCATTAAACGGCTTATTGGCATTGAGGAAAGCTACCAAGCGACCAGATAGTTTTATAGTAGCCATTGCTAAGACAAATTGGCTTTTTGGCAAAACTGTGATTTCTTGCTATCGCCATATTGAAATATATGAAATAATTGAAATGTGGAAAAATAAGTACAAAAAATTTTAAATGTAATACAATTGAACTGTAGATCTGAGACAAATTTCGGTATTCGTTTAGATAACCTTATTGAATTCTATCAATTTTCAGAATTGTCTTGATTAATTTATCGAATATATTTCTTTCAATTTTGTTTTGGTTGTTGTAAACTCGCATAATTTCCGAGGCGCATTAATTTTCAGCTCTTATCGTGCCAATATTCACCATAAAATTAAATACGCATATAACTTGGAGCATGATACGCTATAAAAAACTCAATTTGTTTTATATATTATGCTATCAAACATAATTTCCCGCAACACTTGAGCTTTTCTTAGCCATTATTTACTGTTGAACGAATCAGGAAAGCAGAGAATCGAACAAAGCAGAACAACAAAAACCAACCACGATATCGCCGTGAAGTTTGACAGCTGTGGCCATTCGGCCCTATACTGGTTTTGATGGCGGCCAATAGGTTGTATGATGGTTCTCAAGTGGTCATAACATCTTTCACTAGCACATTTTCAAAATCTTTATGGTCTTGGAAAGGTTTTATTAATTTGTTTTCACAACCGTCTATAGAGTCAATTTGTACACATTTCGGCTTTAAAGATGCATAGAGGAGGTGTTGGTGGACAAAACAGTTTTGAATGTAGTTTTATCAACAAAGCCGGGAGGAGCGCTATACGGCTGCAATAAAACTTAAATTGTTTCTTGGGATTGTCACGGTCTTCTGGTCAGTGTACTGTCGATAGTGTGATATTTCAAGTGAAGGTTCCCGGCGTTTTCGGTAGGCAGACAAGTGCAGTTTTAAGCCGAGGGAAGGTCCATAAATTATGTCACGCAGTAAGGGGGGGGGCGCGACAGTCCATACCCGAAAATTGAAGGTCCATACAAAAACATGACACGGGGGGTGGGGGGGGATAAAAAGTCACTTTTTGAGTGACATAATTAATGGATGCTCCCCAAGTGCACTTCTACGAAGGGATTTAGTCTTAGCCAGTGGAACGCGTTTTGAAGGAGGACGATAGGTGTCCCATGTCATCGGTCAATTTACGACGTCGTTGCAAGTGCAATTTTTGGTGGCTGCCTAACAGCAGCGAAGAAAGCCCATCGATGACCGGCAAAAGTTAGTGCTTGAAGTTCAGGGCTACAGAATGTTTACCAAAGTTACCTAGCATATTGTTTAAAGCATTGACAACCGTTGGGTGTACTTATCTCAATTTAGATGTTTTTGTCACTTCCACCCTTTGGCGTCTATTCACCTCAAATATTTAAGAATCTTTTATACCAATTGAACCTTTTATATAACAGTTCAAGCCGAATTTCGCCAAAATCATTTCAATAACCTATATACTCACATGCTGATTGTCTGGATTGGTAAGGAAGGCAATGTTCGGTCGTCCCAGTTCAAACACATCCTCGAATACGGCAGCCGGTGGCCGGGTCCCAAACACAACCGGCAGCAGCAGAAGAAGCTGTAAACAGAATGGAAACAGAAGAACACGGTCATAAATCAAAACCTTCTCACGTGTGTGCCGTAAAGTACGTTGGACCAGTTAAAAGAAAACCTTAATTCGATAATGACAGGTGGCCACTCAGACCGTGTAGTTGGGTGATTACGTTCTTCATCGCACGTTCGTCGCTGCACGTGTTACCATTTGCATAAGAATTCGGAAATGTATAATTACTGTCTTCTTCTACCATCCGATGACCCGGGCAGGAGGAGGGCCGGTGGGTACGTGTTAAAAAAATACCTTATTCCACAGCAACAACGCGTTGCATCGGATGAAATTAAGCATAAAAAATGTGTATGCGTTACCAGTGCTGAGGTGGCGTCAGAAGCCATCGATTTCCTAATTATAACACTGTTTAGCACTAATTATGCTTTGCCCCGGTGTTTCTGCTACGCCAATTCGGAAGTGGTACTCGAAAAATCTCATCGGAAGCAGTAAAATGTTGCGCAGTCGAGGACATTTCTTTGTTTTGATCGCGGCACAGTTGGTTTTGTTTTGCCTGCTGACGCATGTTGTTGAAGCGTAAACAGATCAATAACCGATTCAGTATCATTAATAATAATTCCCGCGTTGTTGCTTGGTTGGTACGGATCGATTGCCGTTTATTTCTTAAGACGGTTGCTACCGTTCACGAACAGGCGGTCAATGTCAGTGGGACGCGGACGTAAGCGGAGGATGATGGCTGGAAAACTAAAAATTGTGTGCAGTGAGTGGCTGGGAGATGAAAAGCATTCGAGAGCAAGTGTGATGTAATGCCGTTGAAATAAATGCGCGTTTGAGTGAACACTTAAACTGGAACAATTTGTGGGGTAATGCTGCATTTCTAGTCGTCAATTACGAATAATGCCGATAAACCTTTTATTTTGAAAATATCCCCATCAGAGGTAATTTGCTTGTTTGTTAACTTTTCATCGTCATGTTGGCCGTGGACTATGGTTAACTAAACTTTTCGGCTTGAATGGATGTCTCTGACTGGTGGCCGTGGCAAGGATTTTTAGTCGAGTTTATCGTAGATTTCTACAGTCATAATTATGAAGTTCGAAAAGCATCGTATCGTACAACTTTTTTTCTGTCTCTGTTTTGGCTGATTCTGCTTTTTATAGGTTTGAAGATTCAAACGTTTTTTGGCCTCACTGAACAACCTGATCGTTGTTCGCACAGCAATCTCACCTAATTCTATTTTGCCAACTTCCTCTGTCATATCTGGGTTCTGTACACCGATTGTGCACACGACGTTTGTGTTTCGACGTTGTTCCACTGAAAGTCCACGTATTTTTAAACAAAACTATTCCTGTGGTAAACAACAGGATGCTGCCATAAAAAATAGCAGGTTCTTGGTTAGTATATTATTTTTCTGATCGGGACCGAATCCTACATTAGAACACTAGCAAAAATGATCAGTTAATTATTGTCAAAATTATGTTTTAATTTAATTTGAAGCATATATGTCCTAGCAATGTTCACCCATTACCGTCTTTGTCAGCAAAGGGCAATGATCTCCGGCGATTACGAAACAGACAGGCACAGCCGGCAGACTATTTTGTGCAGCAAACCGGCAGTCGGCAACCTGTCCAAATCAGGAAGCATGGCAAACTCCAATTAAGTCGTTCATCTCTTCCTTCACTGAATCTTTCCTTCTGTCAGGAAAACAACCATCGGCGGCGGTGGCGGCGGCGGCGCTCACAGGCTATACCTCATAATTGGTCGATTAGTTCTTCTCAATAAGCCCAGCGCTACTGTTGTCCGGTGTAAACAAACAACCCACCGGCTGACCAGGTTCCAGCGACGTCGATAAACATCATCGTCATCATCATCATCATCAACGCCGCACTAAAACTGCATAGGTGGGTTGCCTTTCACTTGTAGTGTTAGTGGAACGTAAATGGACCGAGCTGGATGTCAACTACCTTTTAATTGGCGTCTTCTAAGCACGACAGACACGCCAGAGGTGACATAGGCACGGGCACGGAATTCCAAAACGGTCATTTGTTGGCGAACGGGTATGAGTTTTAGATGCTAGAGGAACTGTCGGAAATACAGATGCTCTATTGTTATTAATTATAAATTTTTTACATTACTCAATATCGTTCCAAATGTATTGAGTAAAATACTATTTAGACATCGGTATGTTCATATAATTGATACAAAATTGTTCCTTAGCAGATTAACTTATAAAAGTTTTTATTTTTGTCAATCATCAATTATTCCGGAGAGAGAATAGAACTCCAATAGTTGCGGAACGTTAGAAGCAGCAGCTTACTACACAATTAATTGTACACTAACGCTTCTAACATACCGCAATTGTTGGTATAAGCCAGTGCGCGCGACTCTCATCTTAGTGTTTATATCGGCCAACGTGATAGAACGGATGATGGTGAAGTGACAGGTATACAACCTGTCACTGGGTGAGTTAAATCAAAACAAAGTGATTGCAAAAATCCCACGAAGTGCGTGCAAACTATTATTAATTCTCCTGTGTTTTGCTAGAAAAACTTAATTAAAGTGCAAAAAATTATTCGCATCTTATTCAAAATTAAGTGCCTAAAACTTTCATACGAGATTCGGTAAGATTTGTCTTTAAACAAGATGAAAACATAAATTAACTTTATACTAAGTATAGGTAACCTCCAATTTGGCCTTCACTTACTGCTCTTATCTTGCCCTGAGTTGTTAATTAACCATCAAAACCGGTAAGATAACTTTTGAAAACTTCCTCAAAATTGAACATGAAAGCATTATTCTTACTAATAAGATTTATTCACCAAATTCATCCGCTACGGTACTAAGGGAACTAAACGCAAGTTATGAAAACTATTGAAACAGCTAGTAAAAGAAGATTTTAATATACCCCTTGAGCAATGTTAACCCTTGAAGTACCACCCCACGAATGGTAATATTGTATAATTTACGTATTTGTATTTATGAATAGGAAAATTATATTCTCATTACTACGCGCTTATTATTTTGTTTCCGGCTTTGATTCATCAGCGGACACTTTTCATTCATTGAAAATCCTCGCTCCATCGTCGCTTTTTCGTGCACCTAAGCACCTTTTCAACAAATGTTATCAAACTTGGCAACTTGAAATAACCAACTAGTTCTAGCCAAAATTTGTCCAAACGCTGTTCTATACTCTGGAATCTGGCAAGCTACGTCTTTGAAGACGGCTTTGAGCCCAGCGGCCCAAATTCTTCTTACACTTTGTGAGCAACTGCAGCGCTCAGATAGTCTTAACGTATCTACAAACGTTTCTAGACACAGCTCCAGACTCTTTTCAGCCATGTTTGTGGAGTGAGTATAACATCAGGGTTAATGCAAATGGCATAGCCCGTTAAAGGGTATCTTAATGGAGATTTATTATGTATACTATAGCTAACCACAGGCAGAATATTAATCTCCGTCAATTCTATTTTAATGAACGATTCTGCTTTGGCTGTCAGACGCTCAGGTTTAACAATTTGCTCCATACCGGCTCTAACTAGTTCCGTCAAATCGTCAAAAAGAAACGAAGCCATAGGAGATTCGATCTAGGAGAACAACTCGATCATTGCTGCAGACGTAATGACAAAGTTCAGCTTTGGTCTCAGCATCTTATCGTCTATCGTAACAACCACAACAGCGAACACTTTTGATCGGAATACCAACTAAAAGCTCCGTTTGAAATTCAGATGATTTTTCTTCGACTTTTCTTCTTCCTACTTCCTGACTTCATCCACAAATCTTCTCGAATAGGACAACATTCGTAGAGTTCTTCTAGCGACTTTTTCATTTACACCCAACGAACTTCACAGGATTTCAGTGGAAAAACTAATGAACCTGAAAAGAAAACACGATTTTACCTCTTTTTTTTCTAAAGCTCTTCATAAAGATTCTAGTACTCAAAAATATCGCCATACATCAATTGGTTGACATTTTATATTAAGTCTATTTAACAGGGGTTGTAAAATGCACAGCTTATATTGTGGAAAGCATTCGTTTATAAGAAATATCTGATGTATTTGGTGTCTCGCTCAAACGGTTTCTGTCCACTGCAGTGACAAATATTTGTCTATTATACAAATGAACTTAGAGTTTATGGTATTATAGAATTACACAAGTGTTACCACCCCAGTTTGGTGGAACTCGTATAGCATCTATAAAGAAAAATATAGTAATAATCTTGCAAAGTTAATATTTGCACTAAATTTACAATAAAACAAACAAAAACGATTCCCAAATGATAAGCTAAGGAGCACCAGAAGTAAGCTGTAACAGCCGTGTAACCAAATCTTCTAAGCGGTTAGTTTTTGAACAGGCTGAACAAACCCACATGCCAATCCGTTAGTCTCAGGCAAGGATGGAAAAATTCAATCGTGTGCATGATTGCAGTCGATTCCGTATTTTGCTTCGACATTTCTTTTTCGATCAATCGCAGTCGCGTGAAAATATTTCAAATGATCTCTGCTGATTGTTTATACCACTGAATCCATGAATCAGCCAAGCTAGAGAATGAATGATTCAATCAAAGCGACCCACACAATAACCACATTCATTTTGAATCATGTGAATCGTCTATTAGCCTACTAGAGAATCATCCGTGAATCAAAATTTCAAATCAATTTGAATGCAAGATTGCATTCATGGATTTACTTGTTGAGTGTTATAGAAGTCAACTGAATTCTATTAACGTTTTCCGCTGCACAATTTGCCTAATAATAAAACTCATTACTTTTTAGTTTCTCAACCGATTTTTGACGCTGAAGTTCTGCTGGTCATCGGTTTTCCTGAATTCAGATAAGGACATTTTTGATCGCAAATTGTGAACCATAATGTATTCTCAGTAATAAATCATGTTATTTAAAAAACAAAACAATAAATTGACATACCCTAACAGACTTGGGACCGTCGTTGGCTTCGCCGGTAACCTTCCGGATTCCGCGGTCCGGTTCTGAGGACCACTTTTCGTTCCGACAAAACATGGATTTATGAAACATCATCTTATATTGATATTCAAAGCCGAATACTATGTAGTATCAGAGAACCTTCTCAACCACAGTAACAGTGACCAGTACCCTGATCACCCGTGATCTGGTTCGGTAGATTGCTTTCCGTTTTAACCAAACATGGGTGTGCTACATATTATTTTACATTAATATTCTAAGACGAGTGTGATTAAGTACCGGAGCACCTTCCCAAACGTAATCATAGTTGTCAGCAAGCATGGGAAAACTCATTCACTCACATGAGCACCACCGATTTAAAATAGCAACCCTCAGTTGCTAACACAATACTCAACGAGTGTGACGTTTCCTATTAAACGATTCTACACGAATTCTCGAAAACGAACATCGTAGAAAGAATAAACGAGCAAAACAGAATCATGCGAACAAAATTTTCAGCTAGACGTTATATTGAATGAATACGATGCCATTGAACGCAAGCGATTTGAATACACCGAATGAGAATATTTTGACTCAGTAAATGCAATCAGCTGGAAGAATCAGAGCAGAGATACGGTTTAAACTGACGCTTTATGTTTTTGATGTTGCATTAGATTGCTAAACATCATGTTAGATTATTATTTGAAATGTTAAATGATGTTTATGGTATGATTTGAAGAAATGAGTGAGATTTATTCAATCTCGCTCAGCTGAATCCAACAGAATGCAATCGTTAATGATTGAACGGGTAAAAAATAGACAATGAGAGAACGTCCACACTGCTACCGTCCGATTCATTCGCTGTACGATGAGCTGCCAGTTTTGCTCAATTCTGTTTTCTACGAATAGAATGAAAGCAGAATACTAATGAACAGAATCGGAATAATTTAAACGTGGTAACGCTCACTTCTGAATGTTTCTGCGTGTGAGTGAAAATGAGCGCTAAGTGAACCGATTTTTCCCATGCTTGGTTGTCAGTAACCGGATCATCCGAAATCTGGTTCGGAGGAACACTTTTCATTCTGACAAAACTAGGCTTGCGACATATCATCAAATGCTGATTTTCAAAGGCAAATAAGATGAAGTACCAGAGTACCATTAAAAAACGTTATCTGAGCACAATTACCAGTATCCGGATCATCCAATATTCAGTACCAATGACCACTTTCCGTTCCGACAAAATAATCAAAATAATCCGGATACTGGTCATTGTGGTCAGATTACGTTTGATTGAGTACCAGGAAATATTCCCAAAAGTATTCTAGCTGAAGTGAACAATATCAGCAGAGACAAACAGACGTAATTCTTTCTCTTCATTCATCTTACATGCGATTAATGCTTAATTTGAATATAATTTATATATTATTTTATAATTTTTGAACAGTTATAATTTTTTAAGTTTTTTCGACTTCTTGCCGGCTCAAATTCCAGATTCGGCCACAGTCGGCATCGGCACATCCAATGCGGCATTGACGATCGGATGTTGATTCAGAACATGCCGCTTAAAATCCGGCTATCAACTTTTCAATAGTCTTTTACAGCCTTGCAGCAAATTTTCCCATCAACTTGCTGCAGGGTGGTGTTTTGACTGCACCGTCGTTTCATTCTAAAAATTAAAACTAACAAAACATGTCCTGTGCTCATAATGTTACTTCCAATAGTACTTACTTGGTTTATAACTGTTATTGAAAGATAACCGTGATGCAAAACGTAAATAAGTTATTTGGACAAGCAGCTAGCAACAGCAAACAGCAACAGCAACACACAACACCATAATAATCATTGCCAACTTTTGCACAATCGAGGCGATCATGGCGATTCAATCCTCGTGAATCAAAGAATGCATTCATAGACGATTCTTTTATCTGTCATTCATAGTTCTATGAATGCATTGTAGGAATGATTCAATGCATGAACAAAATCATGCGTGACCGATGTAAAATTTTTCTTCTCTGTTTTCTCTCTTCTTCATTCACTCCGGTGTGTTATGATGTTGGCAGAAGTTCACTCAGATTGAAATTCTTCCAAGAGCGTGTTCGCAAATGATTTATAATTGAACGTTATTCGATGCGATTTTTTCCATCACTGGTCTCAGGCTCTCCTGGAATCAATTTTGCACGACGTGCAAGCCGCTTCTAACGATGTAAAGGACGCCAAAGCCAGGGCTGGTGTGCAGATCCCTGATTTCCCCAGTCAATTCTTTGAACACCTTCCATTTAATAGCTAGGCCATCCATAGAGCGCTAAGCTATTATCTTCAGCAATGCTGGATTTGCAGAAAAACACGTTATTATCATAACGTTATTGAGATCATTGGACAGACTAGACGCTACTCAAATCATTTGAAAAAAGGGTGAGTACGATTCCTCCCATCCGACTAAAATTACCTATGGATTTAGTAATTCTCGACCTTTTCCAGCATATTTCACGAAGATTATGAATTCCCGCATTTTGCTCGCATTTCCAGATTTTCCCGAGTCTGTGGCCACCTTGATATTGCTGAATTATAGATGTGTGAGGACTCGTCTTTGTCAGGATGATTATTCAGCTTGAGGCTCACGCAAAAAAAAGGTGCTATCTTGAACATTTTCATAAATCTCAGAAAACTAAATTGACATTGGATGAATAGGAATTTAATTCATGGATTGATATTTGCATATAATTTAAAACAGAATTTTGTAGGCAGACTTGCATATTTTTTCATTTTTACTGTTAGAAGCTATTGGCTCCTTAATAAAATATCAGTTAAAAAAAAATAAGGAGTTAGTTGAGAATTATGGCGACACTTCAAATTGATTAGAAAATAGGCTATAGTTATCGAAATAAAATCAATTTTTTTCAGTAGTTCATTAAATAAATCTTTCAGCTTTCAAACGTTGCTTAAATTTAAGTATGAAGTTTGAGTTTCTTCCACTTTCTAATCATTTCCTTTTCGTCCTTCGTCTCTACTGTTTTCTGAAGTTTGCGCTTCCTCATGCCCCTATAGATTCCAATCAGGACAGTTTGGCGAGTTAATGTTTTTCGGTTTTTTAAATTACGGAACGCGCAAAAATTGGTCATCTTCAAATTGATGTATTTCTGTTCAAAATGCATTAAAAAAACCTGAAATGCTGCATTTGGAAGTTGAGTGTACATACAATAGTTGCTATGATGCGCTTTCACCGTTTGCTCTCCAGTTTTCAAAATTACGTCCAAGCAAGAGGAGCAGCGTGTCAAAATTTTGCTCGTGCAGAAAGAGAATCTGACGTTCTCGCCCGCCAAGTTAGTAAAATTGCTGGATGTGGCCAAATCAACCATGACAAACGTTCTAAAAGTGTTTGAGGAGCTATGAAGCCTGGAAGCGGCGGCAATCGTAATTCAGACGTGGCAGCGACGACGGAGAAATCGGCGGCGAAATATAAGCGGAATCTTAACCTCTCCATTTAGGACGTCGCTGAAAAGCTCAATGCTTCCCATCCAACTGTACAGCGTGCCAAGAAACGAGCCGGGTTTTCAAAGCTTAGGAAGGTGAAGGTGACGAACCGAGATAACAAACAAAACACGTCGGCAAAGCAGCGGTTCCGAAAGCTGTATACGATTTCAAGCAGCTTCCAAGACAGAAGTTTTATACCCCATCAGAAAAAGGGGAGGTGCCCTAAATTTTCAAAACCATCAAACTATCGAAGTTCCCGAAAAAATACCTCGTCTGGTAGGCCATATGCACGTGCAGTCTATAAAGCGGCATTTTCATCACTACGGGAACCATCAATCAAGAGATCTAGGTCCAGGAGTGCCTGGAAAAGCGCCTGCTACTATTCCTAAAGAATCATAATAGACCTGTGCTATTCTGGCAGAACTTGACGAGCTGCCATTATGGGAAAAGGGTAATCGAGTGGTACGATGCGAACAAAGTGGTTGTAATACCCAAAAAGACGACCCCCCACCCCACCACTGACAGCCCAGAACTCCACCCTATCGAACAATAATGGGCCTTGGTCAAACGGAATTTCAAAAAACCAATAAATCCATGGGAAACGAGCTGCAGTTTAAATCTAGCTAGCGTTCGGCGGCGAATAAGGTCGCTGAGACCACTGAGCAAAATTTAATGGAAAGAGTTAAGTGGAAGGCACAGCAGCTCGGAATTGGCTTACCAAAAGAATGAACAAATATTTTTTCCATTATATATATGTATTGAACTACCAAAAGAAAAAGAAAAAGATTTTATATTAGGAATTTCGACTGGATGAAACGATTTTTTTTGACGACCATTTTTCCGCGTACCAAGCCGAATACCACTTCTGCCCTTTTTAGAATAGTGACATAAAGTCAAATTTGGCCAAAACAATGGTTTTTGGCAAAGCCATTTTTAGAAGCACTCAGTTTTGTAAATTTCACCTTTTAGGGTGCTTTTGGTCACGAATGGCTCATTTCGTCATCCACAGCTTTTTCATTTGGTTCGTCTTGATTTCCTACAGGTTTATAAAAAGAAAAAAATTGGAAAAAATAACTGGAAAATGAGAAAAAGTCATAAAAACCAAATTGTCATTTTGTATGGGAATATGCTAGACAGCAAGACCGTCTTTCGTTTTGTAATGAGAAACCGTTGCAAACTTTTATAATGGCATCATAATTAACAAAAAAGAAAAATAGAGGAGAGAATCACTCATTGTTACTTAGGACATTTTCAAAAGTTACGCGAAAAATGAAAATACACTGGAGTCGCTTACTTTGCAATTTCCTATTGGGTTTTCGGAATTTGACGTTGTTTTCGGAATTGACGTGAGTAGATAATTTTCGCTTAAATTTGGCCAGAAACGCGTTTGAACATAACTTTTAACGCTTTCACGAGGTTTTAGTGCATTACGGCTTTTTAAGCGGACTCAGAGATTTACTCGGTTATTTTAGGATTTTTTTTTAAATCGCACTCATACCTGTGTAATAAGCAACCTCAGTATAGATGCCCGTATAAACTGGAGCGTTTGTATTGGTGACACCTCGAAGCGAGATGTAAATTCTCGATTAACAGAAGAATGGAGCCTATCAACATTTGTAAACATACACGTCTGAGCTGTTTTCCCGCAAACCATGAGGCACGCAAACCAGTACCATAATCATGTAGAAGAAAGTTTTTCCCTACACGATGATGCTATAGGTTTGCGTGGCTTGCGAGATAAAAAGGTTCAGAAGTGTTTGTTTACAAATGTTGATGGTCCCTATTCTATTGTTCGTCTAGAATTGGAGTGATGATCATTTAATTGACTACATGCTTCATTTCAATATGAACCATTGGCTGATTACAATGCGAATATACCAGTCACCATTAGATCAATGAGTGTAATTGTTCTCATTGTAATGCATTGAAGTTTCCAAGTGAACCACCTGAGCCTTTTCGTTTTTTGGTTTCTGGAGCAGGAAGTAAATATTTGTAAACATTTTCTGCAGAACACCCAGAGTTATGGTTGTTTTTAAATGACTTCGTTTGACGCAAGGTATAAAATAATATTTAAAATTTTTCTTGGATCATTCCTTACAGAGCTTAAATATAAGTTAAGCGTGAAATTGTGAAACCACACGTTACAGACGGGTCTACGTTATTTGTCTACGTTACAGATTCAAGTTCAATTTCAATATAATTGTTGTCACCGACAGACGCAGATCATAAATTTCTACAGATTTATTTCATGGGCTCAGCAACATTATTCCACCACGAATCGGAACATTGTACAACAATTGTAAGCGATGCTTGGTGAGCACAATGGATTGATTCAAATGTTCAAGACTGCTCTTGATCGAATGCCATCTAAAAACCATAAGATTGTGACTCAAGCTTATTCCTAATTTTCTGATGGATAATGTAGGTTCTGATAAGAAATATTCCAACCAAAACCGGGGTACCAAATATTGACGATTTTAAAACCGCTGTTTAGGCGATTAGACGCTTATTTATGGAGATAAAAGCATTTTTCATTCTCAAATTTTCCAAAAAGGTATTTAATTATAGGCAGGACAACGTCTGCCGGGACAGCTAGTAAGAAGATAATTTGGAATTAATCCATGCCACACAAGTTGGTGCACGTCAATGTGCATGTTCCTAAAGCCCACTTTTTACAGCTGGACGTGGCTTTGGATCGACAGGGAGGAGCTATGAAAAAATAGCCAAAGTGTAAAATACCTTATACTGGGCTTTCCATGCGTTACTCAGTTTAAAGAGACGGTGCTTCTCTTCTATGCTTAAGCATTAGTTTAGGCATGTCAGATTTGTAACGCATTGCTAGGCTCATCCTTTTCATCAAATTACATCCTAATCGAAACACATGGCAACGCATTAACATCGGCGTCAGCTACATCGTTTGACCCATTTTCTTCGAATTAAAGCACCCAAATCCATGACTAGCTCTAACAACTATTACAGCACTGCCTCCAACTACAACTCAATTCACGACCCACCTCGTGTTTTGCAAAACAAACACCGTTGGTTATCGCGATTTTGCTCTCTACGCTGCTACTCCGAACCCACCTAAGGCAGCTGAAGTTGAACCGACAGGCGCCACTTCGAACCCATTGTAATCAAAATAGATGCACTCCGAAAACCGGTTCAAGCCGAATAACCGGCCAATAATAAACATCTTTTCGGCAAATCATCATTCAAGAGTGTGTCGGCATGCCGCTTTCATGAAGCTATCAACAAACACCGGCCGCAACATCTATGCATGATGCTGTTGCACATTCGTACGATCGAGCATATCAACTTTATTTCGGTTTTCACTGTAAAATTTCAGGTTAACACTTTAAATTGCCTTACAGCCAGCAACCGCTAGTGAATCCGAATTATTAATGATGCGGTTTCATGCGTTAGACCTGCTATGAAACACGATCGTTATGCTCATCGTATGTTTTAATTCAATTGTTCGTTTATTGGGCGTTTTTGCGTTTCTTCGAACCATTTATCATTGTTTACAATGGATTGCTGAAAAACAAAAGCATTGGTTGAAAAAGAAGCGGCGAAAAATAAACAATGAGCACCATAGCGAATTATATGATGGGGGTTGACGCTTTCGGCCTCCGATCATTTCACATTTCGAAATAAATCACTTACAGATAAAAGATTCGGTAATTAATTGTTGAAAAAAGCTCTTAAGCATGGCCTACTTAGTAATGGAACAACAGCATATTTCGGTTTCAAATGAATGGATTAAACGACGGTTTTCACAAAAGTGCATACCACCTATTCCTTCCCAAGTAGATCAGTATGGTCATTATTAGTTGTAGTAACTTGATTATGACTCAGCTAGTCATATTTATGTTATCTCAACAAAATGGCAACAACTGTGCTTCTAGGGTTATATTTAAAAACGAATTATTCGCCGCAGTTTTGAAGGAATCGCCAGCCCACCAAGTGGCCTACAATCTCTATATTTTCATCTGAGTTACTGGTTTGATGAATGTCGTTTTACTTTCAGTTTTCTCTTGATATTCGCCAAGTAGTTTTCGGTTGACCTAAACTAGAGACAATTGAGCGGATTGAGGGTTTTCGGAACAAACTTGACTCCGTTGTTATTGAACCATTGCTGTACTTCCTGGCTGTAGTGGCAACTCGAAAGATCCGAACCATCATGTCAGGGAAAAATTCACTTCTGGAAATTTTCAATTTTGTAAACCTCCGTGTACATCATTTTCACAGAGACTAACCTTTGTCTGCTGACCGCAGCTGCAAATTTCGTGCCAGCTAATATATTTGCGAGTGAATTAATACACAAAAAGAAAACAACAAATTGAATCTGACAGGGACACCTCGAGACTTTTCCTTGTAAAAATTTTGGGTCCTGGAGGTTGGCTGAAGTCGGACTTTACATAGGTTTCACCATTTATAAGTAGCAGCAGGCTATCATACAACTTTCAAGCACGGGTTCTGTTCTGATATTCTGTTTGAGAGATCGATTGGGTTTGCATGAAAATCTTTGCAGCACTGTACTATGGGTGGAAACATATTTTTTACTCAAATCGCGATCGGACATACCTAATTTGCTTCCGAAGCAACACACAAGTTTTATAACGGTTTAAAATACTCTTATATGACTATATTTGGTTATGAAGAAGCTTACTCAACATAAAAGCAGAAAGCTGTGTAGGTTGAGTTCTGATGAGCTTCACGACCATTCCATGGACCTGAGACTTGAGGGTTCCGAGTTTTTGTCATGATTTCCATGTACGTTTTGAACACGCGCCATACAATATTTCGCACAAATACACCAAGTGCCTACACTGAGGAAAATAAACATAGGAAATTCATAACGTCTGTCGTATGAAGGACCACTCTTACAGTCTAAAATCATTTCATACGGCACGTATGACATCCTTAGCCATCTAATGCAATGCATACAAACGAAATTTGAACTCCATACAAAGCACGTATGCACTCCATACGAATTTCGTAATGAATCTTGTAATTTGACACTGCGCAAATAAAATTATACGATTATTGAATGATGTTTAGCGTTTGACGTTATTAAGAACACTCAAATTGGAGACTATGGAGAAACTGGTCAAAGATCTCGTTATTCCGGATGCAACTTTTCTGGCATTTAATGCTTAGTTTAGGATAACTTTCAATTAATTAATCTACCTTTTATCCATCTGTTTATTTCTATTGTGAACAGAGTGTGGTGTCAATGCAGCTGCCTTAATCAGTTGGCCGTGAGAGGAAATTTACCAAGTGTTGTATTAGTTGAAAATACCACCTGATTAGAACCTGGATATCCGAGTGGGGTGAATGAAATATCTAATGATTTCATACGACGGTTATATGGAATCCATAAATATGTACAACGAAAATCATATCATGCCTCAATAAGTTGCTTTCATTGTGCAGTCGTTTGTAATAAATAATTATTGTTCACCGTACAATTTCATATGCAAATACTATGGAAATCGATTGATTTATTTCCTCAGTGTATCAAATAGCATGTATTTTGTTTTCGACGCATTCGCCACCCCTAGTAGCCAAGTGTTGCAAATCGGTTAAACTTACTGCAGTGTAGCTGATTTGAGTCACATTCAAGTTGCTGCAACCAATTTTGATCGAACTGTGTTGCTTGGTACCAGTCCGACTTTTCTTGCTTAACGTTTCAGGTGGGCATACAGTTCTGCCACCGTTTCAAATGTTTGGCCGACAATGCCCATATCATCCGCAAAGCAAACAAATTCGCTGGATCTCGTAAAAATTGCAGCCTGCATGTTAAGCTCAGCTCGTCGCATGACATCTACTAGGGTAATATTGACTAGAAGGCAGGAAAGTCCATCACCTTTTCGAAATCCCCAGCTAGATTCAAACGAACTGAATTGTCCGCCAGACATCTTCACGCAGCTTCACATAGCGTCCATTGTTGCTTTAATCATGTTTGTGAGCATCCCAGGGAAGCCATTTTCGTCCATGATTTTCCATATCTCTATGCGGTCGATACTGTCGTACGTCGCCTCAAAATCGATGAACAGGTGCGTAGGAATCAGGAATTCATGGCATTTCTAGAGGACTTGCCGTACGATAAAGCTCTGGCCCGTTGTCGAGCGGTCGTTGATGAAGGCATGAAAACTTCCCAAGAACTCATTCGTTATAGAACAACTGAAGGTGATTTGGGATAGCCTTTATAGGCGGTATTCAAAATGGTGATCGCTCAGAAGTTCTGGCACACCAACTTGTAAATGGGGCAAATGACCCCTTTCTTCCACTCCTCCGGTAGCTGTTCTGCCTTCCAGATTCTAACTTTCAGCAGGTGCAGATAAGTTACCAACTTTTCCGAGCCCATCTTGATGAGTTCAGCTCTGATACCATCCTTAAAAGCTGCTTTATTGTTCTTGAGTTGTTGGATAACATCCCTAAGTTCCCTGGAAGCGGGTTCACTCACCTTTTGTACGGATGTATCTATTGCTTCTACTGTCTTGGTCCTCACTGTCTACTTTCTCCAAGCCATGCATGTGTTCGGAAGCTGCCTAAAACTTTCAATCGCCTAGGGCATGTTCGTCAAAATCCTTCCATCCTTAGCCCCGCACATTTCGGCTCGCAGCCCAAAGCCTTTGCGAGATGCGTTGTGCTTCTCGTAGAAATTTCGTGTTTCTTTGGAACGGCACAACTGGTCCATCTTCTCACACTCCGATATTTCCAGGCTATTTTCGCTTCCACGTTCTGACAGGTCTCTTGCTACAGCATTACCACGCTGGATCCTTCTTCTCCAAAACCATTCCGTCGAATCCGTTCTACGTACACGACGATATTCTTAGCTGCTTCGTCAGTACTACAGCAGTCCTCAAGAGGAGTCCCACCGAGCTCACCCTCGTCCGGCAACGCTGCCTCAAGATGCTATCCGTACGCAGGGGTTACATTCGGATGTTTTAGTCGCTCTAGGTCGTCCCGAGGTGGCCTTCTTCTTCTTATTATTTATTGTTTGTTTACGGGAAATCAACCCTAGGGGTCATTCGTTCCGAAGAGGCGGCCGCCGATTCCGTCCATTGTTGATGACGGAGAGTTTTTGTATCAGTTTAACCTTCACCAGGTAGTGATCAGAGTCGATGGGCTGCAAAATGGTGAGTAGACAACTGGGAATGAGCGTGCGCCCCCGCAACATAGCTCTGGTCAACACAAGTTCCTACCTCATGCTTCCACGGGTCAAGAGATGACAAAGACCGCCAGCTAAGAGTTGCGTACTTAGCTGGTAGTGCAGCCCGGGCACTGTTGTCCTTATGACTTCCCTCTGAAATCTGTCCACTAAGGAGGTGCGGCTCAAACAGCGTCTGTTCTGTCATCCAGCGGTTGAGTAAGGAACGCTGTATCACGTCAGCTATACCTAAGGTGGCAGCCCCACCGACGCGATGCAAGCAGTGCAACCCCGGTAAGGTAGCATGCTGAAATCTTACCCTTCCACGAAAAATGGAAGTATTCTTTATAAGTTATTAACTTTAGGTCGTCCATGGAATTCCTAAGTATTGTATAATAATTTTATCTCTTTTTTACCCTCGTGGCTATGATAGTACAAGTCCATTCAAAATTGCAGCATGACCACAATCTTCAGACATGCGGACATTACAAATATAGTTGTTATTATCATTTTATATTAAAACATCCCTTCACAATATTTTTAAAGCAATTTACAGCTTCGCATTTAGGCATCGTTTTAAGTTTTAGCCGTTTTCCACGTTTTGTTTTAGAAAGAATTATATATTATTCAACATTTCAAAAAAAAAATTTGTTCATTCTTCATCTTCATCTTGTCTATGACCCTTCGTTTTGTATTGCACAGTCGCAAAGAATCATTCATGGCCCAGTAGGAAACCAGTAATTTTCGCCACATCAGAGTTTCAATCATCTAACACCGAAGAGAAAGAGGCAAATAGCATTTTATTATTATGTGAACATTATTTAGCATTTCATTACAACATCGTACTATTTTCATAGCCAGTAAAAATAAAAGCGGCTTGCTATTATAAATCCGCCATCGAGCAGCAAATAGTGACCATGGCAACAGTAAATTAAAATGTATGATTTTAAGTTTTGTAAAACTTCAATAAATTTATCAAACTTTTTCTGGATCAAGATTTTGATGATTACTGAAAACGATCGAAAAAATGCCTAACCACAGATCTCTACATTTTAACACTTAACAACATTTCTTGCATTTTAGGATCAATCGAATGAAGATCATATATAATGGATACAAATGCTTGTGGTATTTTTCATTTACATTAGTATTTGCATTATTAAACATATCATGAGAATGGGAGGGACCATTAGGGCACCCGATTAAAGCACACTGGACGGGGAGAGTGGGAGTGCCAACTCCCCATTGCTAACAGTTTGTAAATAGAGGGTAGGGGGATCGCCCATTGGGGCATCCTCATGTGAGATAGCTTGCTTTTATGATCAATTATTTAATCTTGTTGTTGGAAGGAGATTCTTTAAATATCTATTGTTGTAAATATTGCTGGGTCTGGCCTGCTCGACGAAGGCAATGATGACGATAAATGCAAAGATGACTCGGAAAGGTTCGGATTGCGAGAAAAATACGCCGTTTGACGTTGGTAGTTGGTAAGTAACTAACTCTAATTCTGTTTCGTTGATTCTGTTTTAGTATTTTGTGTATGTGTATGTGTGTGTAGCTTTCATGTTGACATTTCAGCGTTCGTGTACCACGAAGGTAAGTACAATCGTTCGCTTCCAAAGTCGGTGATGGAACGTTGCGTGGCCTGGAAATGGTTGAGACGATTAGTCGGCACCTGAGAAAGGTCTGGCTCGGGCAAACAATAAATAGACTCTCCTAGTAGAAAGTGGCCTGGAGGCAGAACGGAGAGGTCCTGCGGATCGTTAGAAGGGGCGGTATGGCCTAGAGTTCATGATGCTCTCCGCATTTGCAACCGTCGTAGTAATGTGGAACTGTTCCGATGGTCTTCAGAAGAGTCGCTTGAAGGGCTTCACTACGGCCTCCCATAAGCCACCGAAATGCGGTGCACGTGGTTCAATAAACCGGAATTCGATTCCTATCTCCAAGCATTCCGTAGTCCAAACGGTGCCCTTCTGTTGATTGACCAAAATTTTTCGCATCTCCTTGAATTCGCGAGCCGCGCGAACGAACGTGGTGCTGTTGTCACAGTGTATTGTGCACGACACGTCTACGACGTCTCGACGGTTACGCACTTCACGCAAACCGGCACAATGTTGAGGCTACGCTATGGTGAACAGACGTCTCACACGACTTTACGAACCGCATCTATCTGTCGAACGAAAAACGATCCACGATCAGCCCATTGTTTGAGGACTCACTGCGTACCGGTTTGTGATGGCCGATGTTGCAAGCTGAAGACGAAAGTGAAAACATGTTCTGGCGAACCGTCCCAGACTGGTTCTGCCACAAACTGGCTAGAATCGCTGACGATGATCGTGGCATTGCTTGGCCTGGTAGGTGGATGGAACAGGCTATCAACTTAGAAATATGGTGGTCAGCCGGTAGTAGGATCGGAAAGCAACTGTCGAAAGAACCACGTGATTGCGCTAGTCGTCCATTTAGTCGAAGTAGGCCGGTGTCATCCGTCCACACATTGAAATCCGTGAGTGGTGATTTGAAGTTAGCTTTTCGAAGTGGCAGCTGTTCGAGTTTGTTCTTCTGCAATTAGTGCCATTCCTGCTGGAAGCTCTTGCCTTGGGGAACTCGGATGAGAGATTTCAAAGTGGTATGGTATTCCATTGGAGTAACTTATCCAACGCTACGAGCGTGCCTCGGCAACTGGTAATTCCTTATAAATCGTACACAGTACGAAGCCATCTTTTGTAGATGTGAAAGCGTCGAAAAATTATGAATGAAAGAATCGTCGCATGTAACGCAAATGAGTGCTACCGTTTGCCACTGTTCATTCGTCTGCTGCTGAATACAGATAGTCGACAGTAAGATCACCAGATCTGGCCAAGAATCCACATCATTCAATAAGTAGGATGGTCCATGCCAGTATATCGTCCTTGATGTGTTCCGAAGATACCCCTTGAGATATGATGGTCAGCTGGATTTTGTTAGAACTGCTGGGTCGGAACGTGCAACCTGAGAACCGACAGTGAGTCGTTGGACTTTAAATACCCGGTTCGTGACCAATATCTTCCAGGATGCCGGCGGATAACTTATCCAGTGTAATACTATCAACGAGTTGCACCAGAATGTAATTCGAGAGGCAAAATTTGTGGTTTTGCGGATGCTATGCGCAAATTGACTTCCCAGCACGACTGAGCATAGTTCCAACCGTAGGGTAGTGTATG
Source organism: Aedes japonicus (assembly GCA_034211315.2). Classification (NCBI taxonomy): domain Eukaryota; kingdom Metazoa; phylum Arthropoda; class Insecta; order Diptera; family Culicidae; genus Aedes; species Aedes japonicus. Next base: position 17,353 of record JASCZW010005934.1, on the reverse strand, counting down.
CACTTACAGGAGCAACACGTGACTTTGCTATTAGCATAGTACGGTCTATCGAAGACACTGCTCGGATTCACCTTTGAGATACGTCGACGGAGATGCAAGTCGAAGTGTGTTGCGTTGTCGCCGGAGTAGTAGAATATCTCGAACAACTCGAGTTTAAGCTCGAAATGACAGCCACCATAATCGCAGAGTCTCTTAAAGTTCTTCGTCCCAAGTCAACTTCTCCTGCCACAGTTGCTGACCGAACATTTTTGCACTGGCTACTACTGGACCGATAAGACCCAAGGGATCGAACAGCTGTGACATCTCTGATAGTACGATACGCTTGGTAACGCGTTGCAGTTTTAGAAAATCGGGAACTTTGAATCCAAATTTGTCCTCGTTTGAAAACCAGAGTAGACTGAGGGTCTTTATCGAAGCATGTGATCCATCCTGCTATGTGCGGGCTTCAACTGAAGATGCTTCAATATTCTCTGATGATTTGGCTTCAGTGAGACCATCCAGCTGTGTGCGGCTTCAACGAAGTCTTCTTAATGATGGCTTTGGTGAACGTCAACGAAGAAGTCATTCGACAATCGTGGCTCAACGTTCGCTAGCTGAAGTAGACCTCGTGTTGACAGGAACGGGGCACAAGAAGAGCCATAGGTGACGGTGTTCAGGCGAAATACTTTCAGTCAGGCAATTTGCTGCAAACTACGAACATTCAGATGGACAAGTATTTGGCGGAACATTTTCTCCACGTCCTCTTTCATGACAACTCTGTGGAAACGGAAGTTACCACAGTGTACAGCATACATGGTTGAATTGTAGGTCCTATGAGCAGAAGGTCATTCAAACAGAGTTGGTTGCTGCTTATGGATGAGCCACCGAAACCCACTTTGATCGTTGTGGATGAATCGGGACGTATCACTGCGTGATGGGGCAAGAAATGCTGAGGCAACGCATCACCTCCTCCATGTGGTCAAGTTTTTTGAACTCTTTCATGAAATCCGCATAGTTCTGGTGAAAAATTTTGTCGGTGCGAAAACTATGTGCTGCTATGTTCCAGGTATCGATTCCCGTGGTTATCGTAGATACTCACTAATGCGGTAAAAATATGACTGTTTTCATTAATGACGGTTGTTCTGAGGGTATTATAGGATGTACAAGGAGGTGTGACTGTTCCCGGTGAAGGAAGGCGGGGCACAAATACCGACGGCGACAACGACGTGGACGAACGATAAACCGAATTGACTTCCGGGTCACCATTGAACGAAACCGAAGGAAAAAGCGACAGATTGGTATATGTTGCAAGCTGCTGTCGTGACATTGGGCTGGCAGCTTCAAAATTTTGGGTGTGAAGATGAGCTCTAGTCGTCATCAAGGAAGTGGACGATGAGATATGAAGCAAGGTGTGGTGCTTTTTCTGGCAATACTTGCAGCAACCACTGGCGCAGTTTATTTCTTGATGGGATGCTTTGATACAATTGTTTTATAGATTGTTTTGTTTAACCAAATCGAAGCGTTGGTGTGGAGTTTAGTTACGGAACACCTCACAATGGAACAAGAAATGGTCCTCTATGCACGCTGCACACATAAGTGTTTGTTCGGAAGGTGAATAGTTTGATACAAGTCGCGACTTTGTTAGTTGAACCTCCGTTGCCGGTGGACTTAAGAGACTACAATGTTCGAGATTGTTCGTGAATGAACTTCGTGGCTTGGGAAGCGGTCGCACTCGCCTTTGAGCTACGCATAAAATGCTTCCAGAGTGTGGGCTGTGCACGATGATGATGTTAAATTTGAGAACAGACCAGAGCTATTGCAGCAGCTCCGGTAGATTGTACCCCAAGTAACAACTCTAGTTTTAATCTAGCAAACTGCATTCAACTCTGTTTTGTCTACCAACACCTCTTCTACGCTTCTTCAAAGCCGAATTTAGAACCAAAAGCTCACTCGACGGTTGTGAAAAGAATTGATAAAACCTTTGTACGACTATAAAGATTTTGAAAATGTTCTAGTAAAAGATGTTATGACCACTTGAGAACCTTTATAATACCTTTTGGCTGCCATATAAACCTGCATACGGTCAAATGGCCACAACTGTCAAACTTCACTGACATATTGTGGTTGTTTTTTGTTGTTGTACTTTGTTCGATTCTCTGCTCTTCTGATATATTTAGCAATCAATCGGCAATCAATAATATCTAAGAAACAAGTTCTAGTATTGCGAAAAAATATTTTAATAGCAAAATATTCAACAAAATGAGTGTTTGGAGCATGAACCATTTACGCATATAATTTTGTGGGGAATATTGATATATAGATAAGAGCTGAAAATTAATCTACCTCGGAAATTATGCTAGTTTAGGACAACAGAAACAAAATTAAACTAATAATATATCCGAGAAAAAATTTAAGAATTTCCTGAAAATTGTTAATTAGTATTACAATTATCTCAATTATTTCTTATATTTCAATATGGCGATTGGAAAATTTTTGACATTTTTGACAAAAAGCCAATTTATCTTCGCAATGACTTCTATTAAACTATTTGGTCATGTAATTTGCCGTTTTAGAACCACATTGACTTCTCTCAATGCCAATTTGCCGTTCAATGCATTAATCGGGCGCAAATGGTTTTGATATGCTTTCTCAACTGACCGTAACAAAATATGAATGAGTCCAAAAATGGCACTACAAAACAGCATTTAACGAGTTGATAAAGTAACAAAACCTTTGATAGGAATAAAAAGAATCTGAGAAAACTAAGTTTTAAGATCTGTTAGCCATCCCTAGTTGGCTGTGCATCTCCAATGTCCAGATCGAGATCCCTCGACCCACTTCTAGTACACTCCAATACCACATGAACGCTACTAACGGTCGGCTGACACCGACAGGTAATCGGGTATGACATCGAACTGGTAAGCGATCGGATGAGACAATAACAAGAAACAGGACAGCTACAACGTGCGATTATCAATGACTACCTTATAAACTAGGTTTTGTATTTAAGCAATTATTTCATAGTTAGAACATCTAACTATAATTGAATTATTGTCTAGTGGGTATATACAACTAAAACAGAACTTATATCCATACTACGATTCAAGAGTCTAATATTACGACACTCGGTGCGCTTACCTGAATCTTAGCCTAGAGTATTGGATTAGAGGTAACAAACTAAACGAAACCGAATTTCTTCTAACTGTACTAATCAAGATGTATATTCTAGCCCCGTTTCCGCTCTTGAACATGATTCTAACTTATTAATCAAAAGGGGACTAAACGTAAGTTATTGTTGTTGTTAGGTGCATAAATCGTTAGGTGCATTACTAAGGCGTATCCGGGGACTACTCCCCGCCAGGTCTATGCATCCTATTAATTCTTCCCGTTGCACGTGTCAGCATATGCGATACTCTAGACACACAGTGGGTGGTCGTATCCGGGTCCTCCACTGGGTAGGAGTAAGAGTCCATCCAGTTTCTGGTACATTAAGTCATCTTTTTGCCTAACTTAAGTACTTAGTACATAAAAAGTTTTGAGAAATCCGTGTGTAAAACGGCTAGTGGGTAGTAATTTGTATTGCACTCAATTGGCCATAATAATTTGAAAACTCAAAACCGAAAATATTCAAAATATTATAAACATTAGAAACATTACAGAATGGGACCGTTTAACATGTCCACTATTATACCGTTTGGATTTTGAATTTTAGCAACATTCCATAAACCCATCTTTCCTACCAAATGAAAACGTAGAAGGTGCCGTGCATTGGTCAACAATAAATTCTCTCTCAAGCATTTCCCTTAACCATCCAAACCCAACGCTTCATCATACCCAAACGTTTTTGCTGAAAAGCCATAAACATTGTTAAATTGTTATTGATATTGATTAGTCTCACCCTAGCAGGCAACTACCCACCGATATGCACCTAGATGATTAAGGATAGATGGAGATTGATAGGGAAAATTTAGAGAGACGGAGTAACTTTGAGTTGTAACTGAAAAGTGACAAACATAACGAAAAACCAAACAGAACAAAATAGACATAATAAAACAGGACATTAGATATTGTCTACAAAATTTGGTAGGAATAAATTATTTGTTGCCTTAAAAGAAACAGAATTAAGAACAAATATATAAGTAGAATCCTTCATTTGCTCTGCAAAGATATTAAGATTTATTGTTACGGGCTCTCGTTGGTTGATTGTAACTATGTGCTGGATACTATTGGCTGAAATGAGCATCGAATGCGAATAGTGAACGAAATTCATTAAACAAATGACTATAATACTCAGTTGTTTATTCAGCTGAAATCCATTCGAGCTCTATTCGGTGAACTCAGTCGGCTGTTCTACTTAATAGTCCCTTAATCTTGAAGTTTTACTGTTCTATACTATTACTGTCACCTTTTATTGTTAGTGATTACATATAATGTTTGAAGGTTAAATATTGGTTTGATTTTTAAACAAATCATCTAAAAGCTCATTTCTTTTCATCTCTTCGGCTCAGCTACTCTCAATAACCTAACTGTAAATTCACAATCCACCGATTCAATGTCACGAAAGAAATTCCCACCGCCTAACATGCAAGTGGGCGGAATGTTACAGCTTGGAAAAATTGTAAAAGAAATCGATGAATCAACCCTCTCAAATTTAACGCTAATATGCTATTGTGATAAATTTACTAGCTCATAACTGCATGCTAGTTTGTGATTTGAAAAGTGTCCAAAAAGTGAAAAAAAAAGTCCGGGCACTGTTGCAGCATGGCATCCGAACTTTGAATTTAGACATTCGTGTCGCTTATGCCATTTGCAACAAGATCGTTTCTAACAAACTGTGTAGATTCTCATAAACATGACGAAAATATGAAACCTATTGGCACCTCTTGGTACCATGATAAAACCAAATTGCTTTCTTGTGGCTTTCGTTAATCTTCAATAAAACATAATAAAGCTGGATTGAACTTATATCAGCTTATTTGGTGTTAGGGTGGTATTTAAAACTGATATTAATGTGCAGATGATTATCGTGATTAATATATCGTGCAGAATGTTTAAGGTTCTGACTGATTTTCCTTCGCCTAATGAAACAGTTAGTCTTCAATAAAACCGTCTCATATCCCGCGTCAACGTATTTTGATGTCTGGTATAAGGCTCTCTTGAACAATTGATGTGAATTCAGATGAATTGAATTCGGCAGATTTTCTTATGTCGTACGGCTAGGTTCTGTTTAAATCATAATTTGGCCAAAGGAGCATCTGGAATTTGTCTTCCTTTATCAAATATGACAATGACCTGGTTACGTGGTATCTGTACAATCATCTAGTTGCATAAAGCCTGTCCACGATAAATTGTTGACACTTTTCTTTCAATGTAGATTTTGAATGATTTCATGGATCGCTGGAACGTTTCACTTATATGACAGTTGAAACTCTCCACTTTGTTTCGAGGTATAACATGTTTACATTCTTGTAACATTCAGTAAAATGGCGTCGAATCAAGTAGAATTGCAAAGCAAACGTATTTTGTACGAATGGCAGCAAAATCTGAATTTATCGGTACGCTATCTTGCCAAGAAACTGAAACTACCAAAAAGTATCTTATTTTGTGTTTGCAAATCATTTGACCCCCGTTTGACTGTTGATCGGAAGCTTGGAAGTGGAACAAATCGAAAAGGTTGCTCCCTACAAATGGACAAGAGGGTGGTAGCCTTTTTTGAAAAAAAAACCCAATCTTTCTGTGCGAAATGTGACTCGCAAAGTTGGAAATTAAAAATCATACGTACAAAAAGTGAAACATGGGCAAGGACTGAAGCCGTACAAAGTGAAAAAGGTGCCCAACCTGGATGACAAGCACAATTTCACTGCAAGTAATCATGCTAAGGAGCTTTACAACCATTTTTCGCAAACATTTGTTTGTATCGTAATGGACGTCAAAACCTACGTACTATAAGACTTTACACAGCTTCCAGGTGTGAATTTTTATACCGCAATGTAAAGGAACGCCGTTGCCAAGCAGTTTCGGACAAAAAAGGTGTCCAAAATCTCAAAGAAGTAGTTGATTTGGCAGGCCACATGTAGTTGTGGTCAAAAATCTAAAGGTTTCGTCTCTACCGGCACTATCAATAAGAATGTGAACGAGAAATGTCTGCAAAAGCGGTTGCTACCGGTTGTCAGAAGCCACGACTCTCCAGCTCTGTTTAAGCATGATTTGGCATCTTTTCACCATGCGAAATACGTCTTGGAATGGTATAAGGTAAAAGAGGTCAAAACTAGCCAATCCACCAAACTGTTCCAAAATTCATCCAATAGAGAAGTACTGGGCTCTAGTTAAGCGAAATCTCTTCGAAACTAAGAAGGAAGCAAATGGTACCGATGATTCCAAGAGAAGATGGAGAATCGTCACGGCGGGCGTTTCTGAGCATATCGTACGGAACCTGATGGTGGGTGAACCACATAAAGTTGGAGAATTCAACAGAAAAATCATCTTAATCAACTGTTTCTAATGTAGGTATAACTCTATTATTGTGAAATAAATAATAGGTTTTATTGAATAATGTGTATTTTTTTGCTGGTATTATATTGGTGTCCGAAATTAAACGTGGACAGGCTTGACTCAAAGATATAAGCAGTTAAGAGGTCATGTTAGTTCGAATTGTTGACGATTTCTGTAGATAACACACTCATAAACAAATTATCAAAGCAAATATTCAGTCAGCACCGATTCTAAGCTGTTAATTCTGACTAATTCAAGATAATTACCGATAATCATAAATTTCATACCTCAACGATTATTTTGAGTTTATCAGAATTGATGTTCGGTTATAAAATTATCGTGAGATTTGGGTCAATATGACTCAAATGCATCATTTGTAACTGTTTTTGAATCCATTATGAAGGTTCAATAACATTGGCCATCGTGTCAAATCGAACAGCAATCAACGTTTATAATGCCTTTGATTTCACATAGACTTACATACATGATTATTGTTTTAGCAGTGTATCCTAAAACATCATGCCAAATTAATAAGCAGGCACAACATTACAAGTGCAATATACTTGTAAAAAAAACATCATGCTGGTCGTAAAACTACTTGATATATGACTGTGCAAAACATTAGCTTCTTTTAAATGTGCATAACTAATATCAAATTAATTAAACTGTAAACGTGTTTCCTTCATTGTTCCATTCATAATAGTTGTTTATTACTTAACATACAACTCAAAGATGATCGCCAGCAGTAAACTTATGGAACAAGCTATTCGGTTTAGAAACGTGCACCACTGTTATCAAATTGCAAATTTCAGTCCATCAACGTAAAACATCAACATTGGTAACACTGCCATCAAGTGCATACAACTACCACCCGAATGCACTCTCATAGCTTTAACCAAACAACATTCTCAGCATCTTTAATAAATTTCTCTCTCCTCTTCACCAACATTCATAAGCTGGTGCGTTTATCACAACAAATCTCTGCCTATAAATCATTATCTTTGCAGCTGCACACCTCCCGACTTCACTCGCCCTTAGTTCTTGGAACCACCGAGCAGAAACGAACCAAAATTGATTATCTATGTATCTTCTCTCCGCTCACCCCTCTAAACATGAGCAACTCGTAATGTTCAAACGTAATGTTATAAGTAAAATTAACTCTGAATCACTTACGTAGCACTTCCTCATCTTCTCTCCCTGTGAAGCGACTGGCAGCGACTGTCTCCCAGCTGATTCCAACTTGATGTTATTCCGCGCTTGTTCTGAAACGCCAACACGTTTGCTGGGGGTGGGGGGAGGTGATCCCCTTATCCAGGAACACTGTTTCCACAACAGGAGGAAAAACTAAACACTTGAACTCTGTCGGATCACTTCTTCCCTCTGCGAACAGTTCACCAGCGATTCAACGTTCACCAACCGATTCTCTTCCACTCAGATCCGGAACTGAACTGCTCTGTGTACGGTGGAAGAACAACCTTCGACCCCCCTGCCAGAATCTTCTGTCTTCTGCTCACTGTGCTTCACTTTTCCGCGAATGAGTTTGAGAACTTCCTGCCAGCTTCTTCGGCTGCTATCGGCAACAAAAGACACACAAGGCGATAGAATAATGCATGCATCCGAAACGCGTCCGATCACGGTTACGGCCAAAACGATACTGAATTTAAAAGAAAGAAATGTTTACTATAAAATCTATCTCTTCCAGCGGCCCCCGAAGAAGCCACCGTCCAACAGGTGGTGCAATTCAATGGGTTGGATTGGATGAGTGCGCTGCCGGGGTGAAGCTTTTCGCGCTCTTTCTCTTCTCTTTTTTTGGCGATAGTCCAATGCAACCGGTTGGTCTTCGTCGGGATGGGAGTGCACATGTGGACCTACGTGAAATGCATTTCGCCTCTGCTCCCACCCTCGGGGCCCACTCGAGCCCAAGTATGATCGACTAAGGCTTCGCATCTTAGTCGTTGGTGTTTCTGCGGAAAGCTGGAAATGTGAGATGGAAAGAGTCGGAGTGATTGTTTTCAGAGATGAGGGAAGTTGGCGGTGTGGATTTTTTTTCTGCTTGGTACATGCAATGTTTACATTTTTATCTGTTGCTAGGGGTGATCCGATTTTTAGACACTGTGATCTTAAAATGGTAGTCATGATTTGTTTGTTACTTTTTTTTTAAACATGAGAATTTGCTTGGGCTGGGATGTTTTTTTTTTAACAGCAGCAGTATTGTTAAAATATTTTCGTTTGCTTATTTGTGACTTTGATTATACACCGTGTCAAACATATTCTCATACAAAATAAAACTCTATTTATTTTAATTTGATAATCCAGATTTAATTGATACCTTTACCCATTATATTGCAATATAATACTGATCAACTACAGCATATGTTTTGGAATAACACCGCCTTTAACCTTCTTGAAAAGCTCCACAAGTTTTTCGAAACCGTCACAGACGACACGCACGACTTCCATCGGCATTTCGTCCCAAATTCGTTTGATTGCGATTTTGAATTGGTTCATACTAGACGCCCTGTGGTCATTTACCTTCGCCAGCATGTATGACCATCCGAAATAATCCAAGGGATTCAGATCTGGTGAACTGGGAGGCCATTCATTCTTGTCCAAATAGTTGGTCAAATTTTTCCGGCATCAGATCTGAACGAGATTTGCAGTATGCGATGGCACTCCGCCCTGCTGAAACACATAGTGATCATCTCCAAACACCTCTTGTACATATGACTTGTCAACTTTCTCCAAAACTTCCAATTTATAATATACGGCATTCACTTGAACGCCTTTTCGATGGAAACCAGTCGTAATTTGCCTCGCTTGCATCACTGACGCAGCACTTTGGAACCGTGGAATATTCCTATCACTCTCTGGAACAGTTCTCGAAGAGAGAGCCCACAATCTGTCGTTATGGACATTGTGGGATTGTTCCAGATCATTTAGCAGTATATTGTGCATTGACGATCTCGAAACATTCAAACTGCGGCCATTTTACGTACAGAGCGCTGTGATTTTCGTCTAATCCATTCCCAGTCCACTTTAACAATTCGTGCAGTCCGCACCGTACGAGTACGACCGGATCTCTTTCGGTCATCCAATGAGCAGGTGTCACGGTACCTTCAGATAGCAAATTTCCCAACAGGAAAATGGCTGTATAAAATACAGAATGAAGAAAAACTGTACACCCGACGAAAAGGGTATAACATAAAAATAACATAATTATAACAAACCTTGTAACGACTAACTCATTATGATATAAATTTGTTAAAAACTCTTTCATCTGAAAAATTGTATAACATACTTATAATAAAGTTAAGATATAATGCTCTGAGAGGCACAAACTGCGTTAATAAATATATTAATTCTAACAATATCTGATATGATTTTGCTAGATTGTAACAAAGGTGTTACAAAGTTTGTTTTGTTTATGATATATCTGTATCATAGTTTGCTGTAATTTTGTTACCTCTTAAGGATATTTTGTTACGATTTCTGTTATTTTAACTACATCCGCGATCTAAATTCTAACAAGCTCTGTTATAAAAACCGTGTAACTGAATAACAAATCTAGAAATAATTTTGTTGTTTCCTTCTAGTCGGGTATCTTCGGCAAATTTGTTTTCATCAATTCTTCCATCGGAAAAACTTAAAAACATATGAATGTAAGGCCTAATTGACGACCTAGAACATCCTGAATATGAAGAAGTTCAGGAAGAAAAAATAAATGCCTCATTAACAGTGTAAATATGGTAGCATACGCATTATTAAATATTTTTGTATTTTTTTAAGGTTATCCAAAATGTACTTGAGTTCAGAACTTCAAATCTACAGATGTGACAGTAGCTTTTAGAGCTACATAAGGTTACGATATGTATTGAAACATATTGAATGAACCTTTTGGAGGATCAACAGACATTATTTGATAATTGTGTGATGTTCTAAGTCATCCAAGCTGTCCTTGAGTTCATAACGCAAGATTTGCAGTAGTAACTCTCGCTTTTTGGGCTGTAGGAAGTCATGCTTGGTATTCTACTATATTCTGGGAATATTTTCGAAACGTAGATAAAAAACATGAGTTACACTGGGATGGTCTAGGTCATCCAAACTGTCATTAAGTTCATAATATAAGATCTGCAGTTGTAATCGTTGTTTTTTGGGCTATATAAAGTGACCATACGTATTCAATCATATTCAACAGTAAAGGTCTACAGTAATTTTTTTAACACTTCGTGATCCTCTAGGTAATTCATTTAACTGTCCTTGAGTTCAAAACTTGAAATTTACGTTAGTATCAGCAACTTTTTGAGTTTTACAAAGTTTCGTCACGTATTCAAGCATATTTAGTGAATATTTTCAAACTAAAAAATACACAAGAACATAATCTTGAGACGGTCTAGTTACAAACGGTCCTGGCGTTCAGAACTTAATATTTAGAGTTGTAATATTAATGTTCAGGCTATACCTATTTTCAATAAATATTAAAATTTATTTAATTAATATTCTTGGAGGTCAACTAACATTTTAAAGCAATATTATATGTTCTAGGTCATCCAAACTATCCGTGAGACCAGAACATAGGAACTATAGTTGTAACATAAGCTTTCTGGGCTATGCAAAGCTAAGATTGAAACATATTCATTGGATATCTAGGAAGAACAACATACGTTATGAGATACTATTCGGGCGTCCTAGGTTATCCAAGTTTCTGGTCATTCACAGTGTCTTCCAAAGCTTTAGGTTTACAATTGTAACAGTAGGTTAATAAGCTATACGAACTTAAGTAAGTCTATTGATCTTCCGAAACATTCATTGAATATGTTTGAATTAATATATCATATTGTATAGAGGAAAAAGCTACTGCTACAACCGTAGTTCTTATGTTCTGAACTCCAGAACAGTTTGGACAACCAAACACATCTCAAAATATTATGTCCTACTGTTTTCAATCATTTCTATGTTACTGCTAAATCAATCAGAATACACAAAATTACTTAAATTTTAACGCTTGGAAAAAATTAGGCCTGAGAGGGTTAATTCAAAGAATATAGCCTTTTACCGTCTGAATAGCTTAAATAGTTGCGTAGTCCTACGTCATCAGTTCGAACAACCCAATGGGGCTGTACCTTGTAGTTTTTATTTTGTTTATGTTTTTATTTCATTTAAATTTATCCAACTTAACATTTCTGTTATTTCTTTACCTTTTTTCAATAGTGCCTACACATCTAAAATAAGTGCAGTAGTCTTTACTATTTTGTCTCACTTTGCTAGTTTTTTTTCATTAAACTACGGCAATCTACAATAATTTCCGTATAAACTACTGCATTTTTGTGAATGTTGACAGGTCATAGTATTATTGTACTGCAATGTTTACATATTAGTGTATTATCATATTAAGTGGCGAACCAGCCCAACTAATAGAATTGGGTTTCTGCAAAAAAATAGGTGTGTTTTCTATTTGGCCCTCGGTTAGGTAGTTCTTACTATGGATTTTTGGTTCTGGTTTCTGTATAGAAGCATTTTGGAGACAAAAAAATCATCTTCAAACTTTGCCGTATTCTGTCAGTATGAACCTAGTTTTCTCTTGCATAATCTTCGATTAACTTCTTGTGCATAATGTAGAGAGTAGGTCAAGAATCCCCTTGATTGAAAGGGTTCAAACTTTTATCAGCACATGTTTCTAACCCGAGAAATACAGAATTTGTGTTGTAGTTGCCCGGATAATTCTCATGTTTGGTTGAAATTTGTTGTGAAATTTGTTCGAGCCCCCTCACCTCCCCCCTCATTTGAAAAAGGGGATCATAGAAACATATCCTGCCTTCAAAAAACCCCAATTGCCATATTTGGTTCCATTTCACGATTAGTCTAGGATGTGGCGAGGATTCTACAGTGGGCTCTGTTGAATGCTTATAAAACATATCAGGAAGCAACTCTGTACAAGCGACCTGGTACCGCTTCCAAATTACCATAGCCCACATTTTGAAGTGTCAACCGGTACATCAGAATCGATGCCGATCCTGATTATGGCATACTGGCCACGACGCACACGGACAAGGCACGGACTACGGATCGGATTACGATATTGGGCTGACAATCGTGCTATTCTGCTCGTAGAAGGCTAGCTAATTGAAATGACGAGTAAGCTAATAGGGCGGTTGCCTCCGTCCTGGTTAAACCTTGGCAGGCCTCCGTATATGTTCGGAACCCATCCAGCTTAAGTTATGAGTACTAGGTTCGGATGACCAATCCCTGACTTACGCCGATTCGGCTCTGAACACGATCCTCATAAGGGATCATGTCAACCCTTGAGTTACCTCCCTGCTTGCATAGATAACCACTGGACCAAGACTGGCGAATACGTATGGCGGGTGAAGATAGCGGCTCGGAGGGGGGACCCAGAAGAATGGAAACATTTGAAAATCCTAGTGTGATTAGTGAGGTAAGCGGAGCGAAGGAGGATGCGATTGCATTTGCAAGGAGTGGTAAGTTGTCGAGATCACTGATTACGCCACTAGTAGCCACAGCCAGTTCCAGCAGTGGCATGGAACAGATTGAACCACCAGATAACCAACGAGAGATGGGGCTCCTGAATCTAGTGTGCACCCCGAGACACTATCCAGGCGACACTACCCATAACGACTCGCAACTAAAGAAGTCAACCTGGTGGAGGTGCAAAAGAAGGTAAACGAGCTCTATGCGTTCAAGGACAAGCACAACGTGCACACCAAGATCAAGAACGGGAGCAGAAGGTGCTATTGACGAGAGCTGAATCCACTGAAAAGGCTCTGATGGAAGCCGAAAGGCACGCAATGGCAGAACATGGGGAGACACTAAAAAAAGTGAAGGATGATCTGGAGCTGAAGGAGTTGGAAGAGAACGTGTTGAGGACAAGATGCACTTAAAAAGGAAAGATGCTCTTCGAATTGAAGAAAGACCTACCGTGAGCTCGTTTCTAAATGTTTGGGCAACGTGGCGAACGTGAGAGCTCTGTCAGAAGCAGTGGTCGAGTGCAAGGACTTGGACGAGATCACTACAGAAGAAGAACTGAAGGGAGCACTAACCGAACAGTGCAACCTCGTAGAGCCAGCGATAACCCGAATACGAAAGGCGTTTGGAGGCACACACATGGCGGCGATTCGGCTATTGGTGTATGCTGCTAAACAGTCGCTGAGAATTGCTCCCGGGTTACCAAGAAGCTGGAGAGGTGCTTCAGATGCATGGATTTCGGTCACCAGGCGAGGAACTGCAAAGACCCTGACAGGTCGAAGCTTTGTAGGAACTGCAGGGGAAGCCTGTACAAAGCAGCCGAGGTACATGCTTTGCAAACCGGAAGATGGAACTAACCACACGATGGGTGGCTTAAAATGCCCGGTGTATCAAAAAGCTAAGGGAGCCCAACAATGAAGTTCACGCAACTCAACCTCAACCATTGCGACACTGCACAGCAACTGTTGTGGCAGTCGACAACGGAAGCGCAGTGCGACGTCGCAATTATTGCGGCAACGGCAACTGGGTGGTGGACAGCGCAGGTATGGTGGCTATACATGTCATGGGTAGAAGTAGTAGAGAGCTTATACGAAGGTTTCGTGATTGCCAAAATAAACGGTATCTTTGTATCTAGCTGTTACGCACCTCTGAGGTGAACCACAGAACAGTACAGTCGGGTGCTGGATGCGCTCACCAACACTTTGGTCGTACGACAGCCGGTCATCATCAGAGGAGACTTCAGCGCCTGGGCTGTGGAATGGGGCAGCAGACGCAAAGGATTACGGTCTACGAGGGCCTTGCCAGTACATTCCGTAAAGATGGCCGGGAATCCATCATCGACGTTACGTTCTGTAGTCCGTCGCCGTTGGAAAACATGAACTGGAGGGTCAGCGAAGAGTACACCCATAGCAATCATCAAGCGATCGACTTTTGTATCGGTCGGCAAACCCCCACGGTGTCGCGGAGGTCGAGATCTTGCGATATGAAGTGGAAAACGAAGAAATTCGACATGGACGTCCTCGTTGAAGCGCTTCGAGTAGAAATTGGAACTCTGTATCAGGAAGCTGGGGAGCTAATAGAAACGCTAACGAGGGCGTGCGATGTGTCGATGCCGAGGAAATTAGAGCCCATGAACCGGCGGCGTCCAGTGTATTGGTGGAACAATACACTAATTACCCTGCGTGTTGCGTGCCTCCGAGCCAGGAGACGCTACCAGAGGTCGAAAACCGAAACGATGCGGATCAAGATTAGTAAATCGACCTTATTCAAACAGCCCAAGTAACAATTTTGGTATTATAAGAGCTCAGAAGAGCATGAATTAGACTTCAAGAATGCTATAAAACCATGACAAAACCAGCAATGTTCCTTGGGAGCTGTGCCGAGAAGCTGATAGGATAGTGATGGCGAAGATCAAAGGTCCAGTGATACCGAGTGAAATGTGCCCGATTACATCGAAGGTTATCGTTGACGGTTTTCTCCCACAGCACAACGCAACCGAGAGGCCACCTACACCATATGACGTAGTAGAAGAAGCACGTGCCTGAGAAATTCATATCACAAATGAAGAGCTGTGGGCAATTCGAATGGGTCTGAAGTTGGGAAGCGTTTCCGGTCCGGATGGAATACCCTATGTTCCATTGAAAACCGCGATCATGGCGTTTCCGGACATGTTCAGAACGGCGCTTCAGAAATGTCTGGATGAAGGTTGCTTTCCGGACAGATGGAAGGAAGTTGGTGCTGCTGTTGAAACCGGGAAAACTGCTAAGGGATTCAGCATCGTAAAGACCGATATGCCTGCTAGATACCAGTGGCAAGCCCCTGGAAACGATCATCCTTAACAGGCTGACGAAGAACACGGAGAGCGAGAGCGGTCTATCTAAAAGGCAGTTCGGATTCCGAAAAGGAATATCGAAGGTGAACGCAACCCGAACAGTCGTTCAGGGCGCAGAAAGGACAGCCAAACAGAAGAGACGCGGCAATCAGTGCTGCACCGTCGTTGCGATTGACGTGAAAAACGCTTCTAACAGCGCTTGCTGGGAGGCCATCGTAAATGCGTTACACAGACTGTGAGTCCCTGACTATTTGTGCAGGATACTTGGGAGCTATTTCTAGAACAGAATTCTGGTATTTAAACGGAGTTGTGGTGGAAGTCGGGCATGGTCACGGCAGGAGTGCCACAAGGTTCCATCCTCGGCCCAACGTTTTGGAACGTGATGTACGATGTAGTACTTACGCTGAAGCTGCCTAAAGGTGTTGAGATTGTGGGATTTGAGGATGATGTCATCCTCACGATAACAGGTGGGACGTTGGAAGAGGTAGAGATGCTAACGGCGGAAATGTTTGATATCATCGAGACATGGATGACTGGAGCAAAACTGGAGCTGGCCCATCATAAAACGGAGGTAGTTCTGGTCAGCAATCGAAAGGCGGTTCAGCACGTCCAAATCAGCGTGCAATTTCGTCAAAGTGTAAACCGAAGAATCTAAGAGTGATGGACAACGACCGTCTCAATTTTAATGCGCATGTAGACTACGTCTGTGAGAAGATGGCGAGGGTGGTCAACAGGATATCAAGAACCAGGGCCGAATGTGGACCTAGGAACAGCAGGAGGCGTATTACGGCGAGTGTGGCAAATTCAATTTTGAGGTATGGAGTCCAAGCTAGGGCTGCAGCTATGAAAACGCAGCGGAATAGAAGAAAACTGAACAGTACATTTCGGCTAATGGCCATGCGTGTCGCGAGCGGAGAGACGTCGTTAACGTGAAGGGAACTGTCAGAGCGGACTCGTTGGCTAAGTGGCAGTAAGAGTGGGACAACGCGATTAGTGGAAGGTGGACATATCGGCTCATTCCTGACATGTCAGCGGGGATGAATAGGAAGCATGGAGAGCTGAACTTTCACCTCACCAGTTTCTGTCAGCCAAGGCTGTTTTCGGAAATATCTGCAACGGTGTGGTCCTGCTGCGTCATTCTGCTGCCCGGAGTGCGAGCAGGGGGAGGAAACACTGGAGCATGTGGTTTCTGGACGCCCTAGATTTGCGGCTGTTCGAAGGGAGATACCAGATGTGAGCGTGGACAACATATCTAAGAAAATATGTCGGGATGAAAGCATGTAGAACACAGTCGATAGAATAGTCACAAGCATTCCAACCAACCTGCAGCAAAAGTGGAGAAGCGATCAGCGAACGAGAGCAGCAGAGTAGTGTCAGACGTAAGTCAAAAGAACAATTTGCGTGACGTCGGGTCGTCAGGGCGCCGATGAACCGGAAGTCATTTCCCAACCGGAATCGTCGGACCGACGACCGTCGGCCGTCGGCACTCGATTCGATATGCAATTGGAGAAGGACGAAGAAGTGCTACGAGTATGTATGGCCCCGCCAGTACGGACGTCATTCCCAGCCGGAACTGTCGGACAACCTCTACAACTCCGATACGAAGACTGTGATCCCCTGCGATATCCAGTGTTAGTCGGGGCACCACCAGTGTGGACGTTTCCCATACCGGAACTGGTGGACCACCTCCAGCGCCGAGGAGATTCAGGAAGAGATGAAGAGAAGCAAAGATAAGGCGACGATATGAGAGCATAGCACATAGGAGTGATACCGAAGTAGCAAAGCAAAGCGGAGTGAAAGTAAGAGCAAGAACGCCATCAGCGGAGCGCCAAATGGAAATGCCACCCCAAGAAGAAATGTCAACAGATAGTGCCGAGGGAATGGCAGGAGGCTCGAGATGAAATTTAGTTAGAAGAGGATATGAAAGCATAGAGCCGACTCTCTGGGCCCGAATGGGAGGCCGGGTTATTGCATAAAATTGATTTACAAACTCGTTAATAAAAAAAACAAAACAAAACAAACACAGATGGATAGACAGACATACACACAGACAGAGTAGTGATCGTTCTT